>JALMQS010000479.1:486606-575246 GCA_024734495.1 Forficula auricularia | reverse complement strand
ATTTAAATTTCTAATAAATTACAAAGAAACGTACAAAGTATCATTGAATTAATGAAAAGAGACGGATTCCATTTCTTTGCTCGTCGAGTCTATTATATAATTCACTCGTTATTAATTATTTTGATTTTAAATAAAAAAAATGAATTGTTGTTAGAGTTGGTGGCTGAAATGATG
This sequence comes from Forficula auricularia, assembly GCA_024734495.1. NCBI lineage: Eukaryota > Metazoa > Arthropoda > Insecta > Dermaptera > Forficulidae > Forficula > Forficula auricularia. The sequence goes on along the minus strand of JALMQS010000479.1, from coordinate 575,072 downwards.
AAACTAGATGTATTAGATGAAGGAGGAGGTCAAATCAGTCAAAGTTGGATGCCCTGGGTTTCAATAAAACACCCTGAATAAAACATTTCATATAGACCGATAGTCTCTACAATGAATTATGCTAATTCAGAGTTATCGAAGTAGATAGCTGGTATTTTGCAAAGCCTAAGGGCTAGAACACACTTGGCGTTTTTTACCAATCGGATTTTTTGCCGCTGCCGCTCTAGCGTTTACACACTGGGCGGTAAACATTCTTGCCGATTGACACTCTTTAGCATAAAAAATAAATATAATCTTACCGATTAGTATAATTGTGCATATAACAGGTACTCTCTCTATTGAAACTTGAAAATGTAATATAAATAAAATGATGTTGAAAATTAATTTTTAATGACTATTAATTATTAGTTATAATGATATTTAATTGACCATAACAGTCTTAAATTAATTTATTATAATATGAATGATTTGTTAATTTACTTTTATTAATTTTACTTCGGTGTCTTGTTTCCTAATAATCCTAATAGAAGAAATCAAAATGAAAATAAACAAGAATAAAACCAAGGTCCTAGTATGTACAAAAAAAGAACAAACGAGACAGGAATGCATCAAAATTAACCAAGAAAACCTAGAAGGAGTTAGGATTCCGCTTACCTAGGAAGTAAAATAACATGGGATGGGAGGAGCAAAAACGAAATTAAATCAAGAATTGCCCAAGCAAAAATGGGGTTTAATTCAAAACAAAAACTACTATGCTCCTCCTCAATCAGGTTAGAAAACAGGAAGTTGCTATTGAATACATATGTATGGAGCATAGCCATGTACGGGTATGAAACCTGGACAATTATGGAGTAGTGGAGAGAAAGAGATTAGAGGCTTTCGAAATGTGGTGCTACAGAAGAATAAGGAATATCAAATGGATGGATAAAATTACAAATGAAGAAGTTCTTGGAAGAATCGGAGAAAGAAGAACCTTGTGGAAGAGTCTGAAGAAGAGAAGAGATCAGATAATGTGGCACACACTGAGACATGGAGGACTGCTTAGGGGATGATACCTTTGGAGGGGGGGGGGGCCTAGATCAGAATATTTCAACCAAATAATTGGGGATATGGGATGCCAGACATTTAGAGAGGTCAAACAGCTGGCGGGGGACAGAGCCGAGTGGAGACGGATTGTTGCGTCAAACCAGTCTTAGGACTGTATTCTCAATGATGATGACACGGTATCATTAAGACATCCCGATTTTCTGGAAGCCTTAAGGGCCTGTTGTCCAACTTCGAAAGTGAGATTTTTTTCACTTGTTATTTGAATTCCAAGGTACGAGGGAAGGACATTATTTGCTCTATGATGATGTTGTTGTAGAGTTGTAATTTGCACCGAAGTGGTTCTTTAGAGATGTTGAGGAATTTTGTTTTCTTCGGTGACTCTTAAATCAAATTTGAAATATGTAGACATGAAATTGTATAATTTGATGGAATGGGATGAATGCATAAATTAAATAATAATTAAATTTTAATTTGTTTGATTGTAAATAATAATAATAATAATGATGATATTATATGATGACCTCCCATGAGGGTCAAATATTTAAGTATATAGAAAAAATGTATATAAACTCATTACATTCATTGTGAACCTTTGGGCGCAGGCACGTTCTAGATTTTGTGTACAACTGTAAATTTAAACAACCAACTTGGTCAACTTGTAATATTATGATAATAAGCATAAAATATATCAATGTTAACATCTATTTGTAAATTTTGTAGCCCAATTAACTGAAGATGGCCAAATAAATTCAGGCCGAAACGTTTTATTCAGTGTGTTTTATTGAACCCAGCGCATCCAACTTTGGCTGACACCTCCTCCTTCAACTAATACAAAAAAATTAATTGGTTTAATTAATAATGAACTTGCAATACGTTCAGTTTCGCTATTCACTATATTACATATATAGAAATTTAATTCGAATCAAGTCCGGATTGGTTCATTTAAATTCAAGTTAGCTCGATTTTAGCTTGCTATCTCAATGTAAACATTTATCATCATCATCATCGAGTATACAGTCCTAAGACTGGTTTGATGCAACAATCCGTCTCCACTCGACTCTGTCCCCCGCCAGCTGTTTGACCTCTCTAAATGTCTGGCATCCCATATCCCCAATTATTTGGTTGAAATATTCTAATCTGGGTCTTCCCCTTCCCCTTTTCTTTCCCACCTCCCCCTCCAAGATATCCCTAAGCAGTCCCCCATGTCTCAGTGTGTGCCCCATCATCTGACCTCTTCTCTTCCTCAGACTCCTCCACAAGGTTCTTTTTTCTCCGATTCTTCTAAGAACTTCTTCATTTGTAATTTTATCCATCCAATTGATATTCATCATTCTTCTGTAGCACCACATTTCGAAAGCCTCCAATCTCTTTCTCTCCGCTTTTCCAATTGTCCAGGTTTCACACCCGTACATGGCTATGCTCCATACATATGTCTTCAATAGCAACTTCCTGTTTTCTAAGCTGATTGAGGAGGAGCATAGTAGTTTTTGTTTTGAATTAAACCCCATTTTTGCTTGGGCAATTCTTGATTTAATTTCGTTTTCGCTCCTCCCATCCCATGTTATTTTACTTCCTAGGTAGCGGAATTCCTTAACTCCTTCTAGGTTTTCTTGGTTAATTTTGATGCATTCCTATCTCGTTTGTTCTTTTTTTGTACATACTAGGACCTTGGTTTTATTCTTGTTTATTTTCATTTTGATTTCTTCTATTATGATTTGGTTAATTCCATTCAGGGCGTCCTCTAATTCTTTTTTATTGCTTCCTAGAAGGGCAATGTCATCGGCAAACCCCAGGAACTCATTTCTGATGAGTACGTGGATTGCGACCACGGGGTTATCCGAGCTAAGTCTGACATTGCTTCCACTCACTTGTGTCAGGCTTCTCTTTTTCTCTTTCCTATACGGCCTCCCTTGACCAACTCTTGTTTTTTTACCGACCCCGACGCTATTAGATTTTCGAGGGCTAGGAGTTGATTTCCTTTTTCATTTTTCTTCTCTTCAACATGTGGAAGGCAACGGGAAACCACCACAGTACAAATCCCGAGAATATGCAACATGACGATTTCTCTTCGAGTAAAGAATTCCGGAGGTAAACTAGCCCCTCGTTCGGATCTCCGGGAAGGGGCTACCCGAGGAGAGACCATCATAAAGGGAAAAATAAATAATGACTTTCTACGAGTCGGAGCGTGGAATGTTAGGAAGCTAAAGGGAATAGATAAACTAATGAATTTAAAGCGGGAAATGGATAGACACAAATTGGACATTATTGGGATTAGTGAAATGAGATATCCAGTAGAGGGAGATTTTTGGTTTGAAAACAGCCATAGAATCATTCATACGGGGGGGGGGGGGGCAGAATGGGCAGGCAGGAGTGGGCATTATTATGAATAAAAAAATAGGGCAAAGGGTAAAGATTTATCTTCAGGTAAGCAAAAGGATTGTTATGATCACAGTGGATTCGAAACATTTATATCTAACTAAAAATTGCAATATATTATCTTTTTCAGGGCCTCATTTCTTGTGTAATGAATGCATGACTATGTTCATTAGTGAAGAATTTCTGAACAAACATCAAAAGAAATGTATACATAGGAAATTACATTTAATTTTAAAAATGAAATTTCAATTGAGAACAAATACATCAGCTGATGGTAAGTTCATTCATGTGATTAATAACCTTAGGAGCAGTCCCCTACAACTTTTCTTTAAATTCCAATTTAAATGAAATTAAGACTTTCTCCCTTTGTCCTCCATCTCAGAGACCATTAGGACATTCAAGAGATTACATTTTTATGAGATTTTAGTATTAATAATTTTTATTGATCAACGAATGCTAAATTAATTGCCTAGCACACTATATACCACCCATCTAACGATATTATTAAATGATTTCACAATTGAAAATAGTAGAAAATTACAATTAATTTCCTCCTTTATTATAAATTTTTTTCTAATTTAATCTTGTCAATACATTTATTTTTTTCCAGACAAAACTATTGAAAGTTCTGAAGACTATTTCTGTGAGGAATGTTTCTCTGGATTCCTATCATTGTCTGATTTCGAAAGACATATACAGGAAGGCCATTCGGAAGAAGTACTCTTCACAAGTAATCTGAACGATCGGAATTACAATGTTGAAACCAAACCGGAACCTCTTATTGACATGACTCCGCAGAGGGAGAAGGCTTCCAAAGTGACCTCTCATAATCCTTATCATGAAGTAAAACCCTCTTTATCCTGTCATAACGACCCCGAAAAATTGAAATCAAAACAAACCAACCTATGCTTTGGAACTCATTCTAATAAAAAACATACAGGAAAACAGTCTATCGTCTGTGAACAATGCGAGAAGGCTTTCTCAAACAAGATTAATCTCAAAAAGCATTTACTTATTCATAGAGGGGAAAAGCCTTTTGTCTGTGATCAATGTGATAAGCGTTTCTCGCGAAAAGCTAATTTCAAACGCCATTTATTAACTCATACGGGCGAAAAGCCTTTCATCTGTGATCAATGTGATAGACGGTTTCTCACGAAAAGGTCAATCTCAAACGCCATTTATTAATTCATACGGGCGAAAAGCCTTTCGTCTGTGATCAATGTGATAGGCGTTTCTCGAGAAAAGGTCAACTCAAAAGCCATTTATCAATTCATACAGGCGAAAAGCCTTTCGTCTGTGATCAATGTGATAAGCGTTTCTTTGATAAGACTAGACTCAAAACCCATTTATTAATTCATATGGGCGAAAAGCCTTTCGTCTGTGATCAATGTGATAAGCGTTTCTCGCGAAAAGCTAATTTCAAACGCCATTTATTAACTCATACGGGCGAAAAGCCTTTCATCTGTGATCAATGTGATAACGGTTTCTCACGAAAAGGTAATTTCAAACGCCATTTATTAATTCATATGGGCGAAAAGCCTTTCGTCTGTGATCACTGCGATAATGCGTTTCTCGCGAAAAGGTGATCTCAAAACCCATTTATTAATTCATATGGGCGAAAAGCCTTTCGTCTGTGATCAATGTGATATGCGTTTCTCGCGAAAAGGTCAACTCAAAAGCCATTTATCAATTCATACAGGCGAAAAGTCTTTCGTCTGTGATCAATGTGATAGGCGTTTCTCGCGAAAAGGTGATCTCAAAACCCATTTATTAATTCATATGGGCGAAAAGCCTTTCGTCTGTGATCAATGTGATATGCGTTTCTCGCGAAAAGGTCAACTCAAAAGGCATTTATCAATTCATACAGGCGAAAAGCCTTTCGTCTGTGATCAATGTGATAAGCGTTTCTTTGATAAGACTAGACTCAAAACCCATTTATTAATTCATTCTGGCGAAAAGCCTTTCGTCTGTGAACACTGCGAGAAGGGTTTCTCACAAAAAGGACATCTCAAATATCATTTGAAAACCCACTCCTAAAACTTCCGACTTTGTTTCATTTTCTTTATAAATAATTAAACAGCTCTCACTCTCTGATATGTTCTATTATTTACTTTTCCCTCCTTCGCCCCCCACATTCACCCCCTCCCCGCACCCAGTTTTTGCATTTCTAGCCTTCTAGTAGCCCACAGATTATGTGTAAATTCCGTATAATTTTTTTTTTAATTAAAAACAATTTATCTAGTTTTTTAATCAAACGAATTGTCAAACTCTAATAAATAATATTTGCTAATAACTTTTTATGGGATATAAAACTCGATATATAATCAATTAAGATAAGATAGATAAGAAATTTTTTATTATACATTTATAAATACAGATACAATCAAATAAATTTTCTAAATTTAATATATAATAATATTTGTTATATTGTATTAGCCGGTTTTAAAATTAAAAAACCAATTAATAATTAAAAGATAATTGAAAAAAATGTAAACAAACTTCTTTATTGACATTTTCATCTATCACTAATTACTTTAATTAAGATGAATTTTGATTGGGTATAGACCTAGCCAGATCAGTTTCTCACCCTCAAACCTTGTTAATAGACTTTGTTTCATCAAAGTCGGTAGAGCCGTTTTGAAAATAGAAAAAAATACAAACAAATATATATATATATATATATATATATATATATATATATATATATAAACAATTTTTGCTCGTTTAATAAGAGTAGATTAGAAAATGCAACTTTTTTCTGTTTGAATTTAAAAATTCCATTGACAAAAGTAGAAATTCTCCTGAAACATTCTGAAGATTTCTTTTTAAAAACCCCGATTTCAATACCGAAATCTTTACTTATATATATAAATATACTGTTTTTGCTCGTTTAATAAGAGTAGATAGATTAGAAAATGCAACTTTTTTTTCTTTTTCAATTTAAAAATTCCATTGACAAAATGAGAAATTCTCCTGAAACATTCTGAAGGATTGATTTTTAAAAAAATTTGTTTTTATTTTTATTTATTTAGATTTGATTGTTTTTTATCATTTGAATAAGGAGATAAATATAAACAATGTGTGATCAATTAGGCAGCGCTTTCATGATCATCAAATAAAAATGATATATTAGGGATATATATAGAATCTGATTGTTTATCAAATACTATATATAAATTTCTAATCGGGTTTTCAAAACGGCTCTAACTACATATTTGGATGAAATTTCAATTGATTTATACATTTAATTATTGTTTTATTATTATTTATTCTTCTTCTTTTAAGTGGCATATCAGGTCTCCCTGACGTTTCGACCGACTCCTCTCCACATATACCTGTGCTGAGTGTGTTTAGCTGCTTTTTTTTACACTGATATACGGGACCTACTTTTTAACGCCGGTTCCGAACGGCTAGTTTGGAGAGGTTGCAAGACAATTATACTATTGGTAGGTTGCCATTGCTTTCCAAGATGAGGCGACTGTAAATATCTTATCTGCCGAGATGCAGTCGCGAACTTCGAGTCAGCGACCCTGACATTCTAGCCCACTGACCCACAGTCGCCTCTATTATTTATTAATTTAATTAAAAATTGTATAAAATTTGTTAACAATTTTGTGCCAAATCACGAAATGGATTGTCTTGGTCAAGAACAACCCTGTGGTTGGTGAAAACCGCAAAATGGAGCAATGTTTGTGGGTAATTAATGCTTTTTTTCCACTATTATTATTTGCATTATGCAGAATTAAACAAGAAGCCGCTACGATAATTGCATCTCCCTCCATGATTCAACCCCAAAATATTCTTACGTGGTAATTGTGATCGATTCTATTGCAAAAATATTAACAAGAAACACTAAAACACTAATAAAAATGACACAAAAAATTTCAAGTGCAAAACTTTATTTTTTGCCTGCTAATAGGCTTTAATAGCGAATAAATACTTTAACAAAATAATAAATAAACAAACAAAAATGTTACCTTTGAAATAAAAATAGACATTTTAGTTAGAAATGTAAAATTTGCTAACTTTTTCAGGTGCCGTATTTCCGGCTCTGCCATGAATTTCGCTATCAAATGAAGGATGTGTGTAAAGAGTAGACATTAATGGACAATGGACCAACACCTCTGTATCTGTACTAACCAGTGGCGTAGCCAGAGAATTTTCATCGGGGGGGGGTCAATCCACAGAGCAAAATATTTAGTGGAAATTTTATTTTTATCAAAACAAATAGTCCAGTTAAATTGTGTTTTTACCCGGAAAGTTTTGGTGTAGTTGTAATTTCTTGGACCCTTTGTGTTTTTGGGTGTGCTGAATCCGAATCTGAGATTTGCTAACAAAATTTTGTGACGAAACATTGTCAAAAATCAAGAGTAAAAGAAATCTCATTTTTTGGCGGGTTTTTGCGTATAACTCGAAAACTATCAACTTTTCGTAAATAACCTTCCTATTCAAAGTGAAAGATCATAAAATTTCCTTACAAATTTCATCATTTAGGTTTTTTTCTCCCACCACCCGTTCGGGGTCAAGCGTTAGTTGAAAATTGGAGTATTTTTTCTGTTTCCGCAAATCGCAAAAACACGCATTTTTTCGATTTTGACCATAAAGGACCAGATTTTCGACAAAGACCACTCTATACATTTTTAAACTAGATTAAATTTTATACAATTCAAACATAATTTCATCTTGAATTTTGGTAACCCGTGCCTCAATAAGGTTTAAATTTTGAAAAACTGTAATTTTTTGCAAAAAATCGCAATTTTTCCTTCTTAAAATGAAAACCACTCAACCTGGACACTTGATTCTTATCTCATTCTCTAATAAATTTTGTTGACTTGAACTTGCACCACTTTTTTGATAAAACTCTTTATCTTTATAGATATCCAGCATTGTCCATGACAGGATATGATCCGAATCCTCAAAAGCTTATGACCCCGAACGGTTGGTCGGAGAAAAAAACCTAAATGATGAAATTTGAAGGAAATTTTATGATCTTTCATTTTGAATAGCAAGGTTATGTACGAAAAGTTGATAGTTTTCGAGCAAAAAATGAGATTTTTTTAACATATTTTTGGCATTTTTGACAATGATCTGTCACGAAATTTTGTTAGTAAACCTCAGATTCGGATTCAACACATCCAATAACACAAAAGATCGAAGAAATTACAACTACTCCAAAACTTTCCCGCGAGGGGCCCTTTAGAGAACAATTTAACTGGACTAAAAAGTTACTTCAAGAAATTAAAATAGAACATTATTCTTGATTAAACATATGAAATATATTTAATTACGGCCAGTTTGCCATAAGAAACGGTTTGTCGTTGGCGTTACTCATCCCATGAGCCCTGCCCTTAGGGGGGGTTATGACCCCCAAACCGCCCCGTGGCTACGCCTCGCGTACTAACATTCTATTTTTATTAAACTATGCTATGCTGTCGGGAAATCGGGACTTGTTTAGATTTTGGAAACTATATTTATTCCAATTTATATATGAATAACAACAGCAGAGGCAATATAAGATATTAAATACTCCACCGAATGAGCGCAGGTTAGCAAGTCTTTAAGGAGGATTAAATTTTATTATTATCATTTTTAAAGTCTTTTAAACATATATATATACCCTAACATTCAAATGTTGTTTTAGTTACTTTCTGTATTTTCCTGAAGATGGGTTCAAAGCCCGAAATACAGAGGGATCCAAAAAAATGTATCCACTGTTTAAAAGTCCATAACTTGCAAACAATTAGCCGTTCGGAACTGGCGTTAAAAAGTAGGTCCCGTATATCTGTGTAAAACAACTAAACACACTCAGCACAGGTATATGTGGAGAGGCGCCGACACCCGTTTCGGGTATGGCACTCGAAGAAGAAGAAGAAGAAAGAAAAATATAGAGTTCCATTTAAAAAACACAACTTGACCTTAAAATACCCTTGAAAACTTGTTCTGCGTCGACAAACAATAGCGTAGTTAGTTTCACCCTCGATATAAATAAACTTTTATTTGAAACTTTTTTTCATATAATGCACTGTTTTTGAGTTATAAGACTGTCTCAAGATAAAAAACTCACCCGGTATATTATAAAAATGAAACGAAAATGAAGATTTTTACGAAAAGCAAACAAAAACAACTAAATTAAATTAATAAAATGATTATATTATTTTAAAAAAATATTTGATATTTGTTATTAAAGTATTAGTGAAATAGATGAATAATTTTTTGATGATTACATTTAATATAATTTTGTATTAGTAGTTTTATTTATTTATTTATTTTTTATAGAAAACAAAAAGAAACGAACGTTTTGATTTATTATTATAATCGTATATCAAAAAGTGTGTCATCTGCTTGATGCAAATAAAGATATATCTAAGTGGATATTGATGTAATTAATTAAAATGGGATTTGGCCATCATTACAATCAAGATCATTACAAATTATTTTTTTATATAAATACAATTTAATATATATGGAAGTGCAAAGTGTGTATACATTTTTTGAAGCACCCTGTATAATTATATGGAATACAATTTTTTAATCAATAATATTCTACTCACTTTGAAAAGTCAGTGAAGGAAATCCAATGCGGCATTCCCCTCTGTCTCCTCTTTCAGTGGCAGTAACAATAATATCTTGTATTTCATTCTCAGCAGAAATATAATGTAATAATGATTTGGAAATATTTTTTTTTTTAATATAACTGCATATCATTAGCCACAAATCCCCTCTCAGATAAACCCTGCGCAAAGCAGTTGTGCGCATAATTATTTATTTATATAGTACAACAAGATGTATTTTACTTTAAATTATACTTTACATATATATATACAAACTTTTTATAAAACATTCATTTATTTATCTTATTTCATTATTTTTTTTTTCCCCCTCATAAATCTTAAAAAGGTTTGTCAAGTGTTTAAAATAAAATTACGAATTTACTATTTACAATTATTTACATATTATCTATTTACATTGTTATATTTTAATTATACAAGTTTTTGTTGGGACGGCATAATTGCTGATCTTATTTTAAATAGCATTTATAACTGGCTCAAAGGCCGCCAATAGAGATTATCATCTCTGAAGATCTTCTCCCATCCAAGCCCGGCAAATCTCCTTCCGACTAACCCTTCGAGCCAATCATATTAAAAATCATACATCATCTCAATCATTCCCTATATATATAATTTATTTGTTTGAGACTATAGTTTCGAAGACTTGGTCTTCATCATCAGTCTTTTTTAATTATAAATATTGTTTTTCATGGAGACAAATTTTGTCTAAATTTATATAGTCTAAAACCCTTAAACAAATTCCTTTAATAGGTATTCCCAGAATTCTATACAAATAAATTTCGAACAAAGACATACTATTTGAAATGTACCTGACTCTGACCAGACAATTTGTTCAATACCCATTTTCTCCCTTCTACATACCTTTAAATCTAACCACTCAATTCTTTCAACGCCCATTGGCTCGCCCTGTACTACAATAACATCGATACTATGTAAAAATTTTATATTCAGTTTTCTGTTAAACCTCCTGATGAAGGGTTCATAGCCTGAAATATGTATAGAGATAAATAAAAAAATCTCCAAAATAATTTAAAAGATTTTTTAATTTTTTAATTTTATTTCCTCTTTGTGAAACACCACTATAACCCGTTAAATAATTCCTGTGTTTAGAAATTTTAATTTTGCTATTATCGGCAAATTGAACGTTTATAAGAATATCTATATTAAGATTATTATTATCATTTTCATCTATAATTTGTATTAATTTGAAGGTTTATAATAGGAAAATAAGGACAAGTTTTTAGGTGTGACTTTTTTATTTATCAACCAACGTTTCGTCGACTTTGCCGACTTCTTCAGGGCTTCAAATAGTCATGTCACACATTCGTCTAAATTTTCTTGTTATCTTCGTTACCATTGAAGACCATCAGAACAAAAATTTCAAAAAATATTCGTAACATTCATAAAAACAATTTTTCTTTCTTTTCTTTTTATATTAACAATTACATTAGATATAAAACAGAAACAACATAAATAGAATATTTTTTCTTTTGATCCTTACATAAAGAAATCTCAAATTTAAAAGCCCTGAAGAAGTCGGCAAAGTCGACGAAACGTTGGCTGATAAATAAAAAAGTCACACATAAAAACTTGTCCTTATTTTCCTATTATAAACTATAAAATTATTTAAGATTGTTTATCAAGGCAAATCTCAAAACTCAATATAAATAGAATTGATTCGATATTATTAGTTTGAGATTTACAATTTAACGAAACATTCAAATAGACTCTAACACACAACTGGCTTTACCAAACACAAAACTGTCAAATAACTTTTTTTAAAGCATTATGTCACCTTTAATTCACAAAAAAGAATGTTCAGATGCGACGTATACATCGTGAGATATGGCTCATTAAAGCCATCCAACGGAAAAGGCTCAGAACTTTTTACTTCACCCACAATACCAGGTGTACCGGAAAGTCATTACCGGTTTTTCTAACAGATGTCGCTAGGCTTAAGTATGCAATGTTATGATTTGACACATATGCATTTTATTCTACTGACATCAAGCTTCAAAGCTATACATGTTATATTTTGCGAAAGTAACACCTTCATAGATTTATACCTCTTTGAAAATGTCAAGTTTCATGCCTGAAAACGTGCATTTGCGGCACGCATTACTTTTCTTATTTAATCAAAAGAAAAAGCCGCTGAAAGTCATCGTTTGCTGGTAGAAACTTACGGTGAGCATGCTTTAACCTTAAAAACATGTGAGGTGTGATTTCGATGTGCAAGATAAAGAACGTTTTGGTAGACCAATAAAGTTTGAAGATGCGAAACTACAGGAGTTATTGGATGAAGACCCAACCCAAACTCAAAAACAAATGAAAAAACAATACACCGACAACAAATGATCAATTTGAACCACGCATTGATCGAAAAACGTCCAGAATGGGCCCGAAGACACGGTAAAGTGATTTTACAACACGATAACGCGCCGTCTCATAAAGCAAAACCGGTCAACGCTTCGTTGAAAGCACTTGGGTGGGACATATTATCGCACCCGCCGTACTCTCCAGACCTTGCCCCGTCCGACTATCAACTTTTCGCATCGATGGGACACGCGCTTGCAGAGCAGCACTTGGCCAATTTCGAAGAAGTTAGAAAATGGCTCGATGAATGGTTTTGCTCAAAGGACAAACAGTTTTTTTGGGATGGCATCCATAAATTGCCAGAAAGATGGGCAAGATGTATAGAATCAAATGGCCAATACTTTGAATAAATAAATTTTCCATTTTCTTAAAAATTACGTAGTTTTTTTTTCGAAAAAACCGGTAATGACTTTCCGGTACACCTAGTATATTTGTTTAACTCGGGGGGCCCAGGACTCTTTTTATTTTTTTTTAATGCAATCGAATGCAAGAAGGGGTGCACCAGTAAAGATGTAGCCCCTATGGATCTCGAAAGACCCTTGCATTACCGAAGAGAAGGGAAAGTTGTTTAAGTGAGAGGGTGTAGACGTAGGTGTCTATGCACCCTGGTTTTGAAGGTTTGAAGATCATAGGTGCTGGGAAAGTTAGAGGCTGGGGAGAGAGTTCCAGTTCCTTGAAGTCATAGGGATATATGAATTCGCGAATGAAGTGGTCCGGCACTTTTCCAATTTGACCGCGAAAGAGTGTTGGGAGTCGGCAAAACGTGTGCTGCGTGCAAAGCATGCTTTGGGGGAATTATTGATTTTATCTCATCAGAGCACCTGCCGTGATAGTATCTATAGAAAAGGGAAAGGGCGGGAGACATCTCTTCGATGAGCCAGCGAGTCGAGGGAGTCGGTGAGGGTAGAATCGTCAATTAGCCTGACGGCTCGTTTCTGAATTGCATCAACTCTCACCCTAGGCACAGTCCTAAAACTGGTTTGACGAAACAACGTCATTAAACATTTTTTTTTAATTTTCTACTGCAATTTAACTTTTTTTTCAGGAACTGAAATAGATTTTTCAAATCAAATAATTTTAATTTTTTGTCATACAGTGTGATTAATTGAAGGTACGTTCTTTGATATTGAATTTATTATTTATTCAAGTTCAATAAATAAATAATTATAATTAATTATGTGTGATATTAATAAAATTTCAACTCTTAATAAAATTAATAAATAAATTATAAATTAATAATTATTCAGGTAGTAAAAATAAAAGCAATTGAAAATACCTACATGTTAATTATTAATTTGCAAAATGTAATCTCATTCCTAAATAAAATATCAATTCCTTTAGAACTTGGATAAGAGCAGTTCAGTTAGAATTTATTTCTGATCATAGAGTCAAAGACTATTCAAACTTATATATAAGTAAGTTTGATCAAAAAATAATATAAAGAGGAAAGCCAGTAATGATTTTTTTTTTAATAATAAATCTAGACACACGGAGGGTGTCAGCCAAATTCGGAAAAACGGGCGACGCACCGGCCACGTGTATTACCGGGTGAGTTTTTTATTTATCTTGAGACAGTCTTAAAATTCAAAAACAGTGCATTATTATATGGAAAAAAGTTTCAAAATAAAAGTTTATTTATAATAGGGGGAAACTAAACTACGCTATTGTTTGTCGACGTAGAACAAGCTTTCAAGGGTATTTCAAGGTAAAGTTCTGTTTTTTAAATGGAACTCTATATTTTTCTTTAAATCACCTTATTCTACAAAAATAACTGAACAACTTTCATAAGAACTATTTTTTTATACGACATCAAATAACCAAATTACATGAAACAATTAGATCTCAAAAAAACAATCTTAATAATTATTTTTAACAATTATTTAACTTAATCATCAAATAATAATGATTAAATAATTAATTATTAATTATAATGATATTAAAACTTCGATATACTCAGATTTAAGAGATTATTTTCTACTTAATGGAACTATTTAAAATTCTTGAGTTTAAAAAAGTTTATTTCTCGTCTCAATCCAGTAGATAGTTATATTATTGTATTACCATAATAAAAATGGATCATTTTTTGTTGAAGACAGAATTGAAATTGTCTTAATTTATGGTGAATTTGGAAGAAGTGTTATGGAGCTGCCATTGAAATGGATGCCGAGCGTTTTCCTGATAGGAATACACCCTCCCAAGCTTCATTTTATCGTGTTGTAAAACTGTTAAAAAAAATAAAGAAATTTGAACTGGAATTCATCCAGAAGACTTGCGATACACTCTGGAATTTCACAGAACATTGTCAGAAAATTATTAATTATTATTAAATTATTTATTTAATAATTAAATATTTGATCATTATTATTTAATAATTAAGTTAAATAATTGTTAAAAATAATTATTATTTGGATTCTTTTGAGATCTAATTGATTTAATATTTTGTTTATTTGATGTCGTATAAAAAAATAGTTCCAATGAAAGTTGTTCAGTTTTCTTTGTAAATTTAAGCAATGTAAAGAAAAATATAGGTTTTTCTATTTAAAAAACAGAAGTTGACCTTAAAATGCCCTTGAAAGCTTGTTCTAAGTCGACAAACAATAGCTTAGTTTAGTTTCCCCCTTGATATAAATAAACTTTTATTTGAAACTTTTTTTCATATAATGCACTGATTTTGAGTTATTAGACTGTCTCAAGATAAATAAACAATTCGATCGCGACACACTTTCGAGATAAAAATTAGATCTTATATACATCGGGGGCACCTTATATACATTCTCCCCCCCCCCCCATAAAAATTCCTGGATCCGCCCTTGAACTTTATCCAAATTCATTTGAAATATTAATATGTTTTGCTGGCTTGGTGTGTACTGGATATATTAATTATTTATCCTTTAACAATAAAAAAATAATACGTTTATTCCTTTATTATTAATCAGATATCACTTGCAATTTGCAGTTCATGTTGACTTTAATTCAAAAATAATGATCGATTATCATCTAGTAGGTACTTGAGGAATAACCATTCTATATTGGATTTTTGACGTTTCGGTTTTTACTGGTAACCATTGTTGAAGACATGGAGGAATCGACTTAAAATCAAAAATAGCCATCGATCAATTCTTATCTAATACTATAGGAATAACCTTATTGCATTCCATGTTTGATGTTTTGACTATTAATGGCAACCTCTACTGAAAACGTGGAAGAATCGACTTAAAAATCAAAAAGACTAAATTATTTTATGGCAAACAACTCAAGCTTGAATGAGTTTTTTATCTTGAGACAGTCTTATAACTCAAAAACAGTGCATTATATGAAAAAAGTTTCAAATAAAAGTTTATTTATATCAGGGGGAAATTAAACTACACTATTGTTTGTCGACCTAGAACAAGCTTTCATGGGTATTTCGAAGTCAACTTCTGTTTTTTAAATGGAAACCTATATGGTTCTGTACATATTCTGAATCTACAAAAAAAACTGAACAGCTTTTATAAGAACTATTTTTTTATACGACATCAAATAAACAAAATAGACATGAATCAATTAGATCTCAAAAAAAAACTTAATAATTATTTTTAACAATTATTCAACTTAATTATCAAATAATAATAATCAAATAATTAATTATTAAATAAATATTTATTAAATCGAAAAGTCACAACAATGAAAATAAGTGTTTATAGTGATATTATAACTTCATTATACATAGATTAAGAGATTATTTTCTACTTAATAGACTTAGTTAAAATTCTTGAGTTTAAAAAATTTATTTCACGTCTCAATCCAGTAGATAGTTATATTGTATTACCACATTATAAAAATGAAGCATTTTTTTGTTGAAGACAGAATTAAAATGGTCTTAATTTATGCGGTGAATGTGGAAGAAGTTTTAGGGGCTGCCATTGAAATGAATGCCTAGCGTTTTCCAGCGGAAGTGTGTGATTGCCCCCCCCCCCCCCAGTGCTTTCCAGTTCGATACCCCTCCATAGTGCGCGAGTCCATTTCCCTCCTTTGCCTGAAACTTGTATTCATTTGCTTCGTCCAGACAAATGCTGTACCAAGGACCTATCATCAGCAGCCCCAGATGTCAACTCGCCCTCTATAAAGATCGTCTCCCAAGTTGAAGACGGCAGTTCATCACACAATCCAGTTTCTATCAGTTTTATCAGTTTAATCAGAGTGCAAAGTATATTATTCGAGTGTAAAGAGTCAGTAATCAGTAGAGATTGTGGTGTTGGTGCAAGGTGAAACATCTTTAATAAAGATAAGAGTAAATAGATATTTTATTTAATATGGATTTACTATGAGTTAAGGATACTGGGTCACTTATTTCACATTAAAATTAAAAAATTAAAAGATATAAAAATTTTTTTCTTTTTCAATATATATATTTCGGGCTATCAACCCATCTTCAGGAAATACAGAAGGTAACTAAATAAAATTTATTGAATGACAGGCTATATATGTTTATTGAACAGAGAGACAGAATTTATCAAATTATTTTAAAAGGACACTTTCTCTTAAGCTGTTATTCAGAAAGAAATTCGGGTTGACCTTTATTTACATAGGATTGTTTGGGTAAAAGGCAAGTTTGTGAGGTCATTGACTTATGTCTCTGGGTTGGAAATGATTTTTACATTTGGATATTAAAAAATCAATTATTATATTTGATTTTACATCTAGTTGATTGTTGATAACATTTTCATCATTTGACAAGGCATATTTTATTTCCATGGATTCAAGAAGGTCCAATCTTAATCATTTTCTTTCGAAATGAATAGGGGAGGGGTTAGAAGGTGAAGGTACATGATCTAAGGCATATAGATGATTAGCAAATGCGGAAGTAGAGTCTGGATTTATGGGCTGGTTTCTTATTAATTGTCTGTGGGAAGCTAAATGTTCTTTATGCCGTTTTATAAAAGATCGTCCCGTTTGGCCAATATAAATTGCCTCGCAATCGTCGCAATTTGGTGTATACAAATTAAATTGCGACGATTGCGAGGCAATTTATATTGGCCAAACGGGACGATCTTTATAAAACGGCATAAAGAACATTTAGCTTCCCACAGACAATTAATAAGAAACCAGCCCATAAATCCAGACTCTACTTCCGCATTTGCTAATCATCTATATGCCTTAGATCATGTACCTTCACCTTCTAACCCTCCCCTATTCATTTCGAAAGAAAAGGATTAAGATTGGACCTTCTTGAATCCATGGAAATAAAATATGCCTTGTCAAATGATGAAAATGTTATCAACAATCAACTAGATGTAAAATCAAATATAATAATTGATTTTTTAATATCCAAATGTAAAAATCATTTCCAACCCAGAGACATAAGTCAATGACCTCACAAACTTGCCTTTACCCAAACAATCCTATGTAAATAAAGGTCAACCCGAATTTCTTTCTGAATAACAGCTTAAGAGAAAGTGTCCTTTTAAAATAATTTGATAAATTCTGTCTCTCTGTTCAATAAACATATATAGCCTGTCATTCAATAAATTTTATTTAGTTACCTTCTGTATTTCCTGAAGATGGGTTGATAGCCCGAAATATATATATTGAAAAAGAAAAATTTTTTATATCTTTTAATTTTTTAATTTTAATGTGAAATAAGTGACCCAGTATCCTTAACTCATAGTAAATCCATATTAAATAAAATATCTATTTACTCTTATCTTTATTAAAGAGTCAGTTATCATTTTAACAGTGTTAAAATCCCAAGTGCAAGTTAACACTTTATTTTTACTCAAGACACGATACACGAACATCTCCAGTTTTATATTTCTATTATAAAGCATTCTGTTATATTATTATTTAAAAAGATTTTAATAAACCAATATTATTGAAAATACTTGAGTCTTTCACCACCTGGTCAAAGTCACCCAAGAATATCCCTACATTGAATGTTTTAATTTTTATATTGGAATCTGGAAAAATTAAGAAAGTTTTCCCGACAGTTGTGGATAAGAGTCCATAAACTTCACCCAGGCTAACTCGTAACCGCTTTGCTCGAAAATGATTTTCGCCTCACAGTCATACTTCAGATCTAGAAACTCCGTCTGCAAAGAGTTATCAAGCTTATCCACAGCTTCAAACGTGAATCGATCTAGAATCCAATCCGGAATTTGAAACTTGGTCAAATCTATCTATCATTCTATTATTTTCATTTAATGCGACCTTAAGGTAGTTGTTCCCCCATATGGGTTTTCTTAGGATTTTTTCGAAATTTAGAGAGATTATTATTTAAATACTTCCGCATCGATTGGTGGCAAAACAAAATTTATGAACAATATAGTTCCGGAGATATTCAATTTCAAAAATAGTTTTTCAGACTCTTATACATTGCACTATACGGGATATCGGAAAGTTTACATACATATTTAATTTTAATTAAGAAACCCTTCTTAACATTGGTATAAAAAACTAAACCAACATTAAACAATAACCAATACATATTTTAAGACAATTTTGATTCATAGTTACAACACAGTTTCTGAGATAATAATTAATAAATAATGAAAAATGTATAATGGAAAATTGACACTAAAAACAATTTGGCAACAGCGCATTTATTTAATCAGCGAAAGATGTATAAAACGCGCATCCGCTTTTTTTTCAAAATTATAATTTTCATAAGGTGTAACGTAGGCGTTGATTACATTTGTTAAAAAATAACAAAACAATTTTTATAGAAATTTAAAATGTATTTTATCTGTCATTTTAATATAAAAATATTCAAACTCTTACAATGGTGCCAGATTTGTCAAACGAGCACGGGATTGGCTAGAATTGGTACATAAACGGCAAAAAGTTTTGGGCTTATGAACTATGAATCCTTATTGTCTGTTGTATATACTCTAGCATTAACTTTTTGCTAGTATTGTCGCGAAACAACTACCTTAAATTACAATTTATGGAAAGAACTGATAAATAATTTATTCGATTGTTCGACACTTGTTGTCCTATATTTGTTTTCTATATTCTCCATTTTAATTCGCAATATTGTCCATTGTCTTCGATGGGGGGTGGGGCCCTTTATTATCCACGGGGCCCTGGGCTGCACCCCCAAAAACCCATATACCGGGTGAGTTTTTTTTTATCTTGAGACAGTCTTATAACTCAAAAACAGTGCATTATACGAAAAAAAGTTTCAAATAAAA
Organism: Forficula auricularia; assembly: GCA_024734495.1. Taxonomy (NCBI): domain Eukaryota; kingdom Metazoa; phylum Arthropoda; class Insecta; order Dermaptera; family Forficulidae; genus Forficula; species Forficula auricularia. The sequence continues at coordinate 555,538 of JALMQS010000479.1, read as the reverse complement.
GTTTATTTAAATCAAGGGGAAACTAAACTACGCTATTGTTTGTTAACGTAGAACAAGTTTTCAAGGATATTTCAAGGTCAAGTTGTTTTTTTAAATGGAACCCTATATTTTTGTTTAGGTCTACTTAATCTCCAAAAAACAACTGAACAACTTTCATAAGAACTATTTTTTTATACGACCTCAAATAAACAAAATATTAAATCAATTAGATCTCCAAAAAAAATCCAAATAATTATTTTTAACAATTATTTAACTTAATTATCAAATAATAATGAATAAATAATTAATTATTAAATCCAAAAGTCACAACAATGAAAATAAGTGTTTTTAATGATCTTAAAACTTCATTATACACAGATTTAAGAGATTATTTTTTACTTAATAGAACTATTTAAAATTCTCGAGTTTAAAAAAAGTTTATATTGTATTACCATAATAAAAATGGAGCATTTTTTGTTGAAGGCAGAATTGAAATGTTCTTAATTCATGGTGAATGTGGAAGAAGTGTTATGAGGCTGCCATTGAAATGGATGCCGAGCGTTTTCCTGATAGGATATAGATCCGCCCATGCTAAGAAATCACCATTTTAAATAAAAATGGATGTAAAAGGAAATTAAAATACAACAAATAATAGACACCTGTTAAAAAGTAAAGTATAAGTAATTTAATAAAAGTATAATATATATACATTGTATCACACTATTTTGCAATAGTTACAATCACATGAGAAGACTACATATGGAATAAAAAATATAATAACATAAAACATAGAGCACCTACACAGATTTTATTTTTTGGAGGGTCACTTTTTTTATAATACAATTTTTTATTAATATTAAAAAAAATTAATACAATTTTAAATTATTTCTTATCTTGGATTTTAGTGTATTTACATTTATATATTGCCCGCCTGAAAAAATTAAGTAAACAATTTTGTTTTGTTTATAACCTAGAGTTTTAGGCATCTCTCTATATAATTTATGTATATAATATATTTATTTATTAAATAATACACAAAGAATATGACTTTTAATTCTTGTTTTTTAAATTCTTAAATATATATTTCAATATTTACACTAGTCTAGGGGAAAAAAAAGGGAGATTTGCGCATGCGTAGTATCTGCCTATCGCCAATTTTTTCCATTCTCTCATATGAAGAAGAGTCTAGCGACATACGATAGTAGCAGAGTTGGTCAATTTATAAGAAATAAATCCAAAAGTATCTATTCGTTGCTTGATGAAAATAAATATTTATGAATATAAATGAAAAAATTTAAATAAATGAGCTTTTAACAAATTTTTTATTGTTCAGGTTTAATTGTTTATTAAAATCGAAAAAATTTGTTTATTTACTTAACACAATAAGTTTCAAATGCATGAGTAAAAATTATATAAATGTTTTTTTACTTTTAAAATAAATAATTTATGAATGGGTTTAAGTGTTCTTTTGAGAAGGAATCAAATAAAGAGTGTATCTCCTGGTTGATGTAAAAAATATTTGCATGTATAAATGAAAAAAATAAATAATAATAATAAATAAGTAATTAATTATTCAAAGAATTGTAATTTTTCCATTGTTTATGTTTAATTGAAAGTATGGAAGGACTCTGCTACTATCGATTAAAAACCTATAATAACATATTATTTTTAACAATATGAGATTAAATGAAATATAATATCTAAAAATCAGATCTGATTTTTAATTTTTAAATATAACTTATATGTAACTAAATTAATATTAATAATAATAATACTATTTATATAGAGATTATAATCTGAAGAATACATTAAAAAAATGATCTATCACTTAAAAAGATTGTAATAAATAAATCCTGTCATGAACTGTGTTATCAAATGAGAAATCAATTGAATAATTAATTATTTAAAAAATTGATTTGTTTATATTGTTTAAGTTTAATTGTTTATAACAATTAAAATATAAGTTTATTTACATTATACAGTTAGATATAAATCAAAGTGTAACTTATGCTTGATGATACACATATTATACTTAAATACAATATATATATAGCAGTTTTATATCTCAGGTTAGACCATCCATGGTGGAAGCTTAGTCATATATAATTAATAAAGAAGCATTTTATTTTCACAAAAATTTTTCAACTTAGTTGTTTTTAATTTTTAACATCAATGTTCTTGATTCGCCTTTTATTAGTGCTGACGTCACGGCGGCTTTTGTTTGAGCCTAACTTTAAATGAAATAGAAGTTAACAGTACAAATTAAATTGTATCAGTGCATGCATATTGTATATATAAAAACATTAAGAATAATTAATTAAATTAAATTAAATTTATAACAATGTATGTGATATTATGAATTAATATATATAAACAATATGTATATTGAAAACAGTTTGTTTGTAATCATTAAACTTAACCTCAAAAAAATCCGCTTTGACGTCATCACTATTGAACCGTATTAACAAACAAACAAAAGATTATATTCATGCTATATATGATTCCCATGACATTGATTTTGGTAAATGTATATTTTGGAAATGTTCCCTAAACGTTATTTGATCATCATATTTTACTTGGCAAAGTATACACTCGTTATCTTTATTTAGACCGAGTATTACTTTGTGGGCCTGGTCGGTAATAAAACGCTTATAATGATGGCTCAGAAATATAAGCCTGGAATATTGTATACTACACACTGAACATGTATACCTTTTTTTATTTTTACCTCTTCCATTTGGGTTATTAGTATCGCTGCAGTACTTTCTATGTCGTTTCATGTTTGGTAGTGAACTGAACTTGGAATAACAAATATCACATGGATATGTCCGTACCGAGTCCGTGTCGGTTTCCATTTGGTCAAGTGCTTCGATTTCATCTTCAGGCTCACTTTCCGGTGTAATCCACTCGTTTGGGTCCAGCCCCGGCTGTGGCAGATTCTGTTCATGTTGTGTTTTATGCAGAAGTAAATGTTTGTAGTAAATTTGCCGCGAGGGCAATTTCAATTGACAAATTATACACTGGAATTCTTCGTTATGCGTCTGTTTATGACGTGTAAATTCGGAACGTGTAGAAAATGTTTCCGGGCAGATATTGCACGTGTATAAATTATCTAAATGCTTTAACATATGCTTGTCAAGGACGTCTTTGACGGTAAATTGCTTTTTGCAAATATCACACTCGTGAATATCGTGATCTATCGCTTTGTGATTAATCAAATCGTTCTCGTCGTCGAAACTTTGCGTACATGAACTACAACGAAATAGTGAATCTTGATGTTCTTCAATATGTTGTTTTAATTTAATCATATCGGTGAATTTATCATTACATATTGGACATTTCTCTACATGATTCTCTTTATGTTTAATATAATCCTCTTCGATTGTGAATTCCCAACTGCAGATTTCACATTTAAACGTCTTATGCGTTATACGATGTTCTGTTAATTTTATCTGACTCTCAAATGTCGCTTTACAGATGGAACATTCAAAATGACAATGATTGTGACGTCTCAATTCTGCCTCGGTTGTAAATTCTAATTCACAAATTTCACATTTGATTTTCTCAGGTATTGCTTTTGACGTCACTGTTGCTTCTATATGTACATTTTTGTGTTTCTTGAGATCGCATGAACGGAAAAATTTCCATCCGCAAAATTCACAGAAAAATGTTTGTTTTGGGTGGGTCATAAAATGAGCATCATGTACCGCGCGTTCTAAAAATTGTTGCGAACAAATTTCACATTCATAAATATCATGCAAACGATCTTTATGTTCTACTAATTCATATTTTGTTTCATAAACAGTTTTACATAAATTACACCGAAATTCAGATGAATGATCAGTTGATGAAAGTTTTTTATCGATTGAACGAACAGATGGTGTTTCAGTAGGTTTCGGCTTTTGTGTTGTCTCCTGAAAGGTTGTGTGTAACAGACTAGTTAGAGTTATCTCGGGGGATCGATTGGTTGGTTCAACTTTTATGTTAGGTTCTTTGGTCACCACGATATCCCGTTTTTGATGTTGTAAATTCCCTCGTGATGTTTCCGGGGTTTGTTGTAACTTGATACGTGGTGTTTCCGGGGTTTGTTGTAACTTGATACGTGGTGTTTCCGGGGTTTGTTGTAACTTGATACGTGGTGTTTCCGGGGTTTGTTGTAACTTGATGCGTGGTGTTTCCGGGATTTTTTGTAACTTGATACGTGGTGTTTCCAGGGTATGTTCTAACTTTCTAGGTGGTATTTCCGGGGTTTGTTGTAACTTGATACGTGGTGTTTCCGGGGTTTGTTGTAACTTGCCTCGAGGCGTTTCCGATTGTTTTGTCACCGTTTCACTTTTCCTACCAACTTCCCCCCGATTACTGCTTTTTTTCTCGCGTCTAAATTGTCCCATCATAGAATGCGCAAGCATATGATCACTAAAACAATCCTTTTCTAAAAATATCTCGTTACATAATTCACATTCATAAATATCATGGAAATCTTCTTTATGTTTTTTCAATTCATCCACGAATGAAAATTCTCGTTTACAAAGATTACACTTAAAACTCGGATTATGCAACAAAAGATGGTCTTCTAGTTTATATTGCGCATCAAATTGCTGTTTGCATTTTGTACATTCGAACAAACCTGTCGCATGAACTGTCGATTTATGTTTAGCCAAGTCGTGCGACCTTCCAAAAGAACGTTTGCACAAAGTACAGATGTACAATTTATTCTCAGCGTGTAACAATACATGATCATCGTATCGTAGACGTTCAGTGAATTTTTCAACGCACATATTACAGCTATATTCTTTGATTTCGACCTTTCGATGACTAACCAAATGTTCGTTGAGTTTTTCCAGCGATGTGAATGTTAAAATGCATTCGGAACAATCGAAACGTTCTGAGTGCGTCATTCGCATATGTCGGACAAAATCACCTTTGCGTACGAAAGTCCGATTACAAATTTTACACAGTGAATTATTATCATCCTCTGCCGTTGTAGTAGTACTAAGCTCAGATGTTGTAGTTGTAGCAGGCGCTGGAGATTTAAACAAATTCAGCGTTTGTTGCTCTTCGCTTTTATGGACAATCAAATGATCTAATAATTCAACATTTGTAGCAAATTTTTCAGAACAAAATTTACATTTCACTCTTTTAGATTTGTCTTCTGTCTTTTGCTCAACATTTATTGTTGTTGATGTATTAACCTGTACTTTCGCGGAAGAGGAAGGAGGAGTTAACGAGGCGACTAATTTCCTCCGTACATAACTAAACGTTTTTTCATTTCTATGTTGTTTCAGATGACCCAAAAGAGCAAAATTTGTTTGGAATTTTTTCGGACAATATACACATTTGCTTTCTCTAAATTGTGTATTAACAGCCTCGTTTGTTGATGTCTCGGTAGAACGTTTTGCTTCTCTGGTCCTTTTTATTTTAAGTTTTATTAGTTGTCTTTTATGCATGCGCTCATGATTAATTAAGCCTGATTTTGTATTAAATATTTTATTACAATATGAACACGGAAAATTCTCCTGGGGCGATGATGGAAAATCATTTTCACTATTATCTGTTTCCATAGTCTTGTCTGTTTCCTCATTATTAGTATCTTCTTCAAATTCGTCTCTCTTTGTTGTTGTTGTTCTTGTATGGACGCGCTCATGATTAGATCGGCCTTGTTTTGTGCTAAACATTGACGTACAATCATTATATGAACACTTGAAATAATTCTCGATCATTGGCTTGGGGGATGGAAATCTTTTTTTAGCATTATCCGTTGACGTTTGCTTAGTCTTGTCTATTTTCTGCTTATTAGTTTGTTGGTTAAATAGTCCCTGAATTATGCCATCAAACCCTGGATTAATTTGTTGTTTTTTATGTATGCGCTCATGAGTAAGTACGCCAGCTTTTGAGGTAAATTTTTTCGGACAATATGAACACCGAAAAGAATTGGGCATGATGGGTAATGAAAAATTATTTTCAGTATTGTCAGTTTGCCTAATATTATCCATTTCAGTCATTTCAACCGTAGTGTCTGTTTCTTCATTAACAGAGTTTTCTTTAAAAGAGGTGAAAAGTTCTTCAATTACGTTATTATAGTCGGGATAACCTTCATTTTTATGCGTGCCAATATGGCCTAATAAGAAAAAGTTTGCTTGGAAAGTTTTCAAACAAAAAGGACACTGGTTAGAATCTCTAGCAGTTGTGCTACGGGGTTTCTTCTCGATTGTCTGACGGTCGTCCTTTTGGATGTTCTCGGGCAGATTTTTATATTTATAATGCTCCTCCTGACGATTTTTTAATTTGTGAGTACCCATATGTCCTCTGAGAGAGTTCGATGTTGAAAATCCTTTATGACAAATTGGGCATTTTACAGGATTAGTATTTTTCGGCATTTTACTTCTATGGTTTATCATATGTGTATCATAAGAATATTTATTTCGGAAACATCGATGGCAAGTGCTACATTCATATTTTTTAACGGGTATTTTTTTCACTTGTTGTCGATCACTAGGTAAAACGTGTTGTCGATCACTAGGTAAAACAACCTCTCTGATGTTACTATTAGGGATTATTATTTGAGATTCAGGAACTACTTTTTTTAAATGTGAATGTTTATGTAGCAACATATGTTGTCTTAATGCTAGCGTGTGTAAAAATTCCCTGTGACAAAACCGACATTTAATATAACTATTAGGGTTTTTGTGTTTTGTTTTCATATGGTGCATATACTTTAATTTTGTTAGAAATCTCTCATTGCATTTACGACAATGGAAACTTGTGTTAACGTCGTGAAACAATAGAAAATGCTTATTGTATAGGTTTATATGTGGGAAATTTTTATTACATAATCTACAATGATTTGAACTGTTTAGGTTTTTGTTAATTTTTTGTTCGACAATTGGCGGATTATCTAGTACTATAAATGGCAAATTTTGTTCATCTAATGTTGGAGAAATTGTTGCCACGTCACTCATTGTTACATCATTTAAATTGAGACAACTGTCAAGGTGAGTTTGGTATAAATCATCGTTGCGAAATGTTCGATTACAATGATGGCAATTCACTTGCGTTATTTTATCAGCAGGCATGATCCTACTTTGTTCACAATCCAATCTAACAATTTTAACAAAGGGCATAAAGTTATTTTTTTCACAAATTGAATTCTTATTTTCTGGTAATTTATCAACAGATGTACCTTCATTATCTTCACAGTTAGAATTATTAGTTTCTGGTAATTTATCAACAGATGTACCTTCATTATCTTCACAGTTTGAGTTATTGGTATCTGGTAATTTATCAACAGATGTACCTTCATTATCTTCACAGTTAGAATTATTAGTTTCTGGTAATTTATCAACAGATGTACCTTCATTATCTTCACAGTTTGAGTTATTGGTATCTGGTAATTTATCAACAGATGTACCTTCATTATCTTCACAGTTAGAATTATTAGTTTCTGGTAATTTATCAACAGATGTACCTTCATTATCTTCACAGTTTGAGTTATTGGTTTCTGGTAATTTATCAACAGATGTACCTTCATTTTCTTCACAGTTAGATTTATTGGTTTCTGCAAATTTTTCAACAGATGTGACGTCATTTTCTTCACAGTTAGATTTATTGGTTTCTGGTAATTTATCAACAGATGTAACGTCATTTTGCTCAGAGTTTGATTTATTCTTTTCAGGTAATATATCAACAGATGTACCTTCATTTTGCTCACAATTTGATTTATTTATTTCTGGTAAGTTATCATCAGATGTGACGTCATTTTCCTCACAATTTGATTTATTTGTTTCAGTGGTGACATCATTTTCTTCACAGTTAGATTTATTGGTTTCTGGTAATTTATCAACAGGTGTGACGTCATTATCAATACAATTTAAATTCACTATTTTAACAACAGGTGGAATGTCATTTTTTTCACAATTCAATTTTTCCGTTTTTAATCGTTTGGCTTCGGGTTTGACGTCACTTTCTTCAATATTTTTGTCTATACGTTTTCCACTTGGATTCTCATCATATTTTAGTTTATTTTTTTTTTGGTTTTCTAAAAAGTCTTGTATTGCGTTAACATTTGTGAATTTCAAATGGAATTTCAGATGATGTTGATATTTAGCGAAATTATCATATTCTAAATTACATATCATACATTTGACACGTTTCTCGTCATTTTTGGAATGTACAAGCTTCAAATGGCAAATAATTTCTTTGACGTCGTCGAACTCCTCGTAGCAGCACCGGCACGTGAAGCTGGCCGTCTTTATTATTTGATCCGTCTGGTCGAACTCGTTGTGGCTCTCCAAATGCATCAAATAATTATTGAAATTCGAATATATTTTATTACAAAATTTACAGACATAGAGCCCGATGTGGAATTTGATGTGCTTAATGAAACTGCTCATACTTGAAGTCTGTTTCTGGCACACTTTACATTTAATACGATTGTGCACTTTATCGTGCAATTTATCAGAGTTTTCCACGATATGGGTCTGGATGTGCTTGCGCAGCTCGTAATTGTCTTGGAATCTTCGGTCGCAGATTGTGCAATGCAGCTCGTTCAGGATGTTGAGCGAGTCCGGGGAGCAATCTTCAATTCTTAAGTTGTAATTTAAGGTTACCGAAGACACCGTCGAAGATTTCTTCACAATACGTTCATCACTCTTTTTGGAGATAAGATCCGAATTGCTCGCGACATCTAGAACTGAAAAATTAACAAATATTAAAATAAAAATATTTTACGTATAAATCTAGGGAATTTCATAATAACTACAGTGGGAGCTTTCGAGACTAATGATTTTGTTATTATTATGTTTCTAGTTAATTAATATATTGTTTATGATTTTGGATTTCAATTAAAAATGCTGATATATTTTATGGATTCATTTCGGGAACCTTTACAGAAGCAGGATATTACGAGGATAAGTCAAAAATTACCTACACTTTTCGTTCTACAACTTTATTAAACTAAGATAGGATGCGTTGAGTTGGCGCGTCTGTGGTCACGTGTGCTGAATTTAATCACGATCGCGTCAGTTGTCGTCTAGCTACAACAGCATAAGCATGTCAGCTCCCCTATCAGATTACACCAAAGAGGAACAACGAGGAGTAGTCAGAGGGTGTGAAAGGTGCCTAAATTCACAGGAGACTTTTGTCACAATACGGGGAAAGTGCTTTATCTCGTAAAAGCGTTTTTTTATGGATCGAAATGTTTAAAAGTGGCCGAACGAGTGTAACACAAAAAGAGGTAGCTGGGCGACCGTCAACTTTGAGACCATGGAACACCCTCCCTACAGCCCAGATCTCGCTCCCTCTGACTTTCATTTCTTTGGATCGCTCAAGCAAGTTTTGAGAAGTCGTCGATTTGCCTCAGTCATGAACGTTCGGGATGCGGTGCAAAAGTGGCTTCATGACTAACCGAAAACCTTCTACCAGGAAGCAATCCGGAAGCTTGTCGCTCGCTGGACCAAGTGCATTGCTAAAGGTGGAAACTATATCGAAAAATAATGTATCTGTTGTACACCTATCTTAGTTTAATAAAGTTGTAGAAAGAAAAGTGTAATTAATTTTTGACTTATCTCCGTATAGTCTCGGAATCAGTTATTGTTATCACAATCAGTCAGTGCCTATAGAATTTGTTTATTAAAATTAAAGTTAGGTTATTGTTATTAACTTTGATAATTATACATGCAGCTATACAGCAGTTCTGAGGAGTGTAACATGCATACAGAAGTTAATTTTTGTACGATCTTGATTTCAGATTTTGAGGTGAGATTGGAAAAATTCTGACCTTGTTAAAATAAGGACCTCCTAATAACTATTAATTTCAAAATCCATTATATATTAATATCTACTTTTACGAGATGTTTTCAAAAAGTATCAGACCATAGTGTTTGGGAATAATTTCAAGTCGATTCTTCCATGTTCTCAGTAAGTAGAGGTTACCAATAATGGCCAAAACGTCAAAAATGGAATGTAATAAGGATATTCCTCTAGTAATATACTAGCTGCAATGCCCACCTTTGGTGGGCCTCTTGCTAGCCAAGGGTTGGACCCCACCTCCCACCCCTTGGGGGTGGGGGGAGGGGCATAGGTACAGAGGCAGGCACAAATTCGCTTTAGTAGTATAGGATTAGATTAGATTGTTTTTTTATTTTAAGTCAATTCCTCAATTCCTCAATGTCATCAGCAATGTTTATCAATAATAAAAGAAACGTCAAAGATCCAAAGTAGAATGGTTATTCCTCAAGTATTAAGGTTGGTACTCATATGAGCGTTTGAGCAATATGAGCATGTGGCCAGAGCCTGAGTCAGTGGAGGGTGGCACCCGGCGAGCACTGAGCCACTGTGTGTGACCTTAAACGGAGCGAACAGGAAAACCCAGTCTTTGCCCTACAGGTAGATGAAATGTATTGAACTCAGAAAGGAGAAAAGCAGTCTGCTCATATTGTTCGGTCCGACTCCATGTATGGCCATGTCGACCGTACCCACAGAGCACGAATTGAGCACGTGCTCACTTTGAAGAGGTTGAGACGTTCGGGTCCATTCGACTCGGCCCATAATCATATGAGCAAAACAGGGTAGACGCATGCTCGCGCGGCTCAAACGCTCATATGCTCGTCACCGTTCCAGATGGCGAAAACTGGCTCGCAGAATCCAAGCCGGTGGGAGCCTGGTCTTATTAGATGGAAGTCTGGGGTCACGACTCTTTCGTCAGGGTGAAAACGAAGAAGAATAACCAAAAAAATCAGCAGGAGCCTTATCGGGGGGATAGCGTAACCGGGGAGTGTTATTTCACGTCAAGAAAGTCTGGATTAGCTTCGAAGAATGGAAGGGTGCATTATCGTGATGGAGTTGCCTACAAAAAAACGTTTATTCGGCTACTCCACGATGGTGGGTGACGTAAAATAACACATTTTCCAGCAATCTCCTAAAAATGGTTCCTGCTGATTTTGAAGTGAAATTTTTTTCTTGAGGGGTAAGAATTTTCTAACCTTACGAAAATTTGAATCCCATGAGGGGAATAGTTAGGTACGTGGTGGGGGAGCCTGTATGGGAGGAGAGTGGCTCAGCTGAGACGAAATATTTGAAAAAAAATCCTACTCAGGCTAAGGATTCGAAACTAGCTTTTTTGTTAAAAGAGAAAACTGAATCGAATATAATTTAATCGGTAAGATAGTTAGATATAACATTAAAAAACGATATAAAAACTTATAACGATAATATTGTTACTAAAAAAGGACTGGGGGATCTCTTCCAATGATAATGAGCGGTGACTTCAATGACCAGTTCTCCAAACCTGAGAGTCAACCCAAACAACCAAAATGGTTGAAGGTCCACAAATTTTAAACCTCCATCCGGATTCATGGGATTCGGAGGGTGATCAGAGTTAGGGGGGGAGGAAAGAGTCCAGGGGACATGTATAGGTTTGTATGACGATCGGAAGTGGGTCTAGGGGAACGGACTGCGTGAGTCTCTTGCTAGCCTCCTCTAATCCCGTCCATCCCACCAACGCATTGCGCGTGGATTCCACATACACATGTTTTTAGTTGTTTCCAAAATTGAAAATGCCATTGAAAGAAACCCGATTTCAGCTTAGGTAAGACATCATACAAAAAGAGGACTTCCAGAAATGTTTCCTGAATTGAGAGGACCGTAGGAAGAAGCGTTTATCACCCAAAGGGGACTGCTTTCAATGAAATATGTGTTAAAAACCCCAACCAAATAAATGTGTTTTTCCTAAGCTAAGGTCTGATACTTTTTGAAAAAATCGCGTATAAAGACCCAAGTTATTTATAGATCAGGGTCAATTCTAATTCCCTAATAACTAAATAAAAATAGGCCAAGTTACTGATAAATCAATATCGATTGTTATCCAAGTAACTAGGTATAAAAAAGTTTGGGTTACTACGTGTAAAAAGTGATAACTTACTTATAAATCAAGACTAATTGTAATTTCCTAATAACTACTTAAAAATAAACCAAGTTACGTATAAATGTTAATCGACTAATTTTAAAAAAGTTTGGGTTACGTTAGAGTTATTTCTATTATAAAAAGGGTCAGGTTACGTATAAACCATTCATTTGACGGACGAAACTTCGCCATACATAATCCCAGTAATTAAGATGGCGACTGTGCAATAAAATGGTAAAAAAACTTTTTAAGAACATCTGAGATGAGGTTAGTCAATCATAAGAGCTGCATATAAATCAAGATCGAATGTAATTCTATATAATATAAAGAGTAAAGTTAAGTATAAATCAGAGGCGTCAATTGTGATTCCGTAATCACTACTGCATTTATGTCGATTCCAAAATCATTGACAAAAAAAGAATCTATTCAGACATTCCCACAGACTAAATGAGAAATCGCTCTTTTTGGTTTCTGGCCAAGAGAGACCCTATGTGATTTTTGGCAAAATCGTTAGTTCCTAAAATTCAACCTGAATGGATACTACAATTGGTGACTTTGGGTGGGACTATTGGGACCGATTACAATACGCTATGGATAAAGTCAACAACCCAAGGTTTTTACCGGGAGGTCACAGATCCAAGAACTGAACGTGACCAATGATGCCTAACTTCGGTGATGGGACGAGAACAGATATTTTCATCATGGTATGATTATTGACAACAGCAAAAAATCAATAAAATTTCTTTTTGTTAAATAAAATAAAGGCTCTAGGATGGATTATTAATTTTATTTTATCTGAATAAAAGCAAAGTATATATAAAAAATGGAAAGAGGCGAGGGGGGGGGGTCAGATTATAATGGAACTCCTATTAGCCTCTGAATATCATCCAAGATGGCAAGAGAATGCTTGGAGACTCCTCTCCAGAGATGCGAGCCATATTCGAGATAGGGGCGAATTTGGGTCTTGTATGGTGTAAGAAGTTAAGTGGGCGTTAAAGCATCTGATCCGGAACATAAAACCAAGTTTACTTTTGCTACTAAAGTAGGGAAGAGGGGGTAGCACCGCTCAACGGGTAGCGCCGGTCAGTCATTGCTCGGAAGCGATAAGTAGCAACTTGAAACTGGCCGTAGTGCAGCGCTTGTGGCAAGTATGCGAGCTAATTCCTAGCGAGCCCTCAGTCTACCATTGTGCCCAATAATGTTACCGTCGACCAAGTCTACCATTGTGCCCAATAAAGTTACCGTCGGCCAAAGTTTTGCGTATTTTCTTCTTATTTTCTGTGAATTTTGGTAAATGTCTAAGTTCTCATTTTAGGTTAAGTTTTCTAAACCTATGCATTTCGGGTGGCGACGGTTAAAACAGACGAGGTAATGACGGTCGGTGACCGGGGGTCCCCAACATTGAATTTAATGGTAAATATAAAATAGTTGTTGTTTGTTTATTTTTTGCGTAGAATCTAATAGTTTTGGTTCTGGCTCTGTTACAGATGGCTAGAACCTGGAAAAAGAACTACGGAGAAGGGTAGTTGGACTGAAGGGACTTTAATAAATGCTATCAAATCAATTGAAGAAGAGAAGTCAATTCGTGCCGCAAGCAAATACTTTAATATTCCATTTAGTACTTTGCAAGAAAGAAGTAACAAAAAATCCCCACTTAGGTCGCAATGCTACGTTCACATCTGAACAGGAAACTGAATTGGCAAATCGGATGAAATTGTTAGCTGATATGTTCTACGGCATGACGCCAAATGACATAAGACGCGCTGAAATCGCTCAATTGCAGTGGGGAGGATTCTCCTGAAAACTACATTTGCGACCATTGTAGAAAGTTTAAACCATAGAGTAATATAGAGTGGAACCTCTAATACAGACCTATCTCGATCACCTCTGTTCTTTCCAAAATAATGGAATTGGTCATAAACCAACACGTCCTTCATCACTTTTTTTTTTTTTTTTTAATGCAATCGAATGCAAGAAGGGGTGCACCAGTAAAGATGCAGCCCCTATGGATCTCGAAAGACCCTTGCATTACCGAAGAGAAGGGAAAGTAGATTACTACTTAGTTACTAACTTAGAAAACAATAAATTAATTCACAATAGACAATATGGATTCAGACAAAATCGTTCCACAGGCGACATCTTAACCTATGTCACCCACACCTGGAACAATACTCTAGAGGCCGGAAAAGAAACCCTCGCTGTAGCCCTTGATATCTCCAAAGCTTTTGACCAGGTTTGGCACAAAATCTTCTTGCCAAACTGCCAGCCTTTGGAGTCACATCAACACTTCGCAAATGGATAGAAAGCTTTCTGACAAACCGAAGAATAAAAGTTGTGGTATAGTTGTGGTTGCAGTATGTGGAGATGGAATATCATCTGAATCATTCTCCACAAACGCTGGTGTTCCCCAAGGCTCTGTAATCTCCTCCACACTCTTCCTAATTTATATAAACGACCTTATCGATCAAACGGCAAACCCCACTCATTGTTACGCCGATGATAGCACTCAACACGGCAAACCCTCACTCCCGAATAATCGAATCAATGTTGCCTCCTCAATTACTCTCGACCTAGACAAACTGAATAAATGGGGCTCTCAAAATTTAGTTAACTTTAATTCAAACAAGACTCAATGTTGTCTAATTTCTAGGCGCGAAAATAAAGATTTCCCTGATATTCACTTCGATTCGAATACCCTGAAAATGTGTGACAACCTATCCATGTTGGGCGTCTCTGTCGCATCTGACCTGTCTTGGAATGAACACATCTCCTCTGTAGCGAAATCTGCAGCAAGGAAGATTGGCTTCTTATTCAGGTCCAAGCGATTTTACAAACCCCCACAACTTCTCACCATCTACAAGGCCCAAATCCGCCCCTGTCTCGAATACGGCTCTCATCTATGGAGAGGAGCCTCAAAATATTCTCTTGCTACCCTTGATGCAATTCAGAAACGAGCCGTCAGGCTAATTGACGATTCCACCCTCACCGACTCCCTTGACTCGCTGGCTCATCGAAGAAATGTCTCTGCCCTTTCCCTTTTCTATAGATACTATCACGGCAGGTGTTCTGATGAGATAAAATCAATAATTCCCCCCAATGCATGCTTTGCACGTAGCACGCGTTTTGCCGACTCCCAACACTCTCTCGCGGTCAAATTAGAAAAGTGCCGGACCACTTCATTCGCGAATACATATATCCCAATGACTTCAATGAACTGGAACTCTCTCCCAGCCTCTATCTTTCCCAGCACCTATAATCTTCAAACCTTCAAAACCGGGGTACATAGACACCTACGTCTACACCCTCTCACTTAATCAACTTTCCCTTCTCTTCGGTAATGCAAGGGTCTTTCGAAATCCATAGGAGCTGCATCTTTACTGGTACACCCCTTCTTGCATTAGATTGCATTAAAAAAAAAAGAAGGCTACCGTATATCGAAAAAGCGATCTCTAGCGACTGCAGGGCGAAAACTCTTAGTTCTTAAGTGCTATCCAAAGATCATAGAACATTCAAACCCTTTGTCATAGATAAAAGATACATATACCCTTTATGTTATATATATATATATATATAAGAACATTTTTTACTCTTGATAATGTCACCAAAATTTGCCCCGGAGAGAGCGGTTTCCGCCATTTTATTGCCCAATGGTTTCGCCCTGGTCTCGCCAGAGAGCTCGGTAACTCGTATACGCTAAAATACATTGACTCCTTATGGAGACTTCCACTCTATATTACTCTATGGTTTAAACCTTGAAGCTTTGGTTCACTAAATTCAGTTTTTGAAAGTTTGAATTCATTTTTTATGTAAACTAAGTTCACTTTGAATTTTTCATTATAACTAGACATTAAACCTATTTTATTATTATTAAGAGTTTTGTTATCAACCATACGTTTTGGTGTTCTTTTTATCCGGTACATTGTCTGTATATTAGTTTAAAATGACTGTAATGGTTTGCATGGAGAAACACCTGACCGCCATTACCCGACGATGTGGGTAATACCAGTCAATGTAATGTTTCTGTTTTTGCTTAGGTGGCCGCCATTCTACCATTCTCCCCTAATCTGGTCATTCCAAGAAATATCAGATCCGAAAGTGTTTTTCACACATACTAATAAAAAGAATATTTTTTCAACGAATAAAGGTGGCTACACACGTAACTGCAAACTTGACAAATATGCATGATCAATCTTTTTGCACAAGTATGCTTTAGAGTCTGTAGGATCATTTTGAGCAAGTATTTAACTTGTACAAGTCGCTTGATGCTTGATTGAATTTTAATCGTGCAAACTTGTGCAAGCCGCGCTTGCGCAAGTGAAACGGACCGTGTGTTCCTAGGACGTACCGATTTCCAAGTAAGACTACCAAAAATTACCCGGCAAAGTTGCCCATATTTGGGGAAATGGCACGGGTCAAACCGTCCTTAGTGCAATGGACAGGTCTCGCCATGAGGGAACCACCTTCATGATCGCGGTAACCCTGCCCCAGGTAAGTAAACGCTATACTCGTGAGTGAGCTCTAGACGAATCATCATGTCTAGCGATCTGAAGAAAGTCAACCAAGAATTACTAGAAGAGTTTATTCTTGAATACAAAAATCAACCATGTCTTTGGCGAATTAAACCATCAGAGTATCATGATTGGGCGAAGAGGGATGCAGCTTACGATCTCTTGTTAAGTGGATACAGATTAATTGATAACAACGCCGATAAGGGTGCAGTTGTTAAAAAGATAAATGCTTTTAGGACTTTATAGAAAAGAAAAGAGTCGTCCGAACTCATCATCGCCCAAGAGCAAAGTGGCATTTGTGTAAGCATACTTGCACCGTATGGTGCCGCGGGGAAATTTACCGTACTTGTGCTAAAAAGATTGATCATGCATACTTTTCAAGTTTGCAGTTACATGTGTAGCCACCTTAAAACATATTATACTGTTTTAAATTTAAAAATCTGTAACAAATAATTTACCCAAATTGGGGTCTTTTTCCCTAATAGATCAACAGGATGAGTCACGGGATAGGGATGTTTTTCAGGAAAGCATAACTCTGCGGATTTTTCAAAATAAAATATTTTATTTTCATAGGAACAATCACTTAAGTATGCCATTATTATTGAATGCTTATGAGCGAAAAATTATGTCTGACATATGATGGCAATTTTCACAAAGAAAAATTCTAAGGCGCTCTCGAAAGTTTGCGTCAAAGCACTGCAGCGAATTTTAACCTTCCAGCGGGCGCGCTGTCGTAAAATTTAAGACACGTGCGCCTTATCGCTCGCTTCCACCACTTAGTCTCAAGAATCGAGCTCCGAGCTATTCGAGGGTCAAGGTTTTTCTAAACTACAGGTGGGCTTGGAAGTTTTTGTTATTCATTGATATTTGAGAATTTCCGTTGAGCGTAAATTTTACGACACGCCCCTTAAAGTATAAGTATATTAAATAAACTAATTTTTTCATTTTATATCGTTTCTTTTTATAGCTAAATGTATTTTATTAAAAAAAAAACTAAATATGGAAATCTCTTTAAGGAAGACAAAATGCCTATCAATTTCTAAAACAAACCAAAAGTGTGAAATAAAACTAGGAGATACCATATTAGAACAAGTCTCCAAATTCAACTATTTAGGAGTAGAAATATCGAGCAATAGGAATTTGAGAGAAGTCAAAACTCAAGTCACTAAAGGAGCCAGAATATCCGGCTGTTTGACCAATTTAATATGGGGAAACAGATTTGTGTGTCAGCGGAGAGCAAAGTTCGCATTTATAAGACCAGAGTGCGCCCAGTGTTGACATATGCTGCAGATACAATTTCTATCCAACAACTTCTCAGAACCACTGAGATGAGGATAATTAGAACCATACAGGGGAAAACACTAGTCCGCAGTGAACATTTAAGAGAGATAAGCGGCATACCAGATATAGTCGATTGGGTCGGTATTAGAAAAAGAAAATGGGCAGCCCATGTAGATCGTATGGGAGAGGACCGGTTGGCAAAAGTAGCAAAAGAATGTCGTCCCCAGGGTATAAGAAGCCGAGGAAGGCCAAAAAAAAGATGGAAAGCGTGCCTAAATGTACACCCTGACTAAAAATCGAATGGAACACCTTAATTTGAAGAAACAGGCGCAAGACTATTGAAAAGATTAAGAAGAAGAAGTATTTTTGGTTTTAGACGTGTTCCATTATGACTCGTACGCCGGTAACACAAAAAGAGCTAGAAGAAATATTTTGTGTTGTTGCGTTTATTTGTTTAAGGAAGTAAAATACATTTTTTTAAAAGTACTGTCATTTATCATTTTTCATAACCTTATAGAAATTCTCTAACATTAATATAAAGAAAACACCATTTACATGGAGAAAACTTGATGAGGCAATGCTCAAGAGAAATTACACAGCGCGCCCGCTGGAAGGTTAAACAAAGACCTAGAGGGCTTCACCGGTATTTTTTTTAATGATAATGATGAGAGAAGGAGTTACAAAAGGCCTGGGTTGGCCACTCCATCGTAAAAAGAAGAAGAGTTTCTATGGGCTGGGTAGGGGTCGAAGGTATATGTGGATGCGGGTCTTAAACAGCTGAAGGTTATAAGTCGCGGGGGCTGGGAGCGAGTTCCATTCTCTGGAGGTCATAGGAATAAAAGAGTTGGCGAAAGCGCTTGTTCGATTTTTATCCAATTTGACAACGAAGGGGTGCTGAGCGTTGGAAAACCGCGTGTTTCTCTTAAAGAGGGCTTTAGGGGGATAATTGATTCCAGCTCGACTGAACAGACACCGTGATAGTATCTGTAGTACCGGGAAAGGGCAGAAACGTTTCTTCGATGAGCCAGGGGTTCGAGTGAGTTAGTTAGAGCCGGGTCTCATATTAGTTTAATTGCTCGCTTCTGAATTTCATCCAGAGAATGCTTGGAGGCCCCTCTCCACAGATGAGAGCCATATTCGAGACAGGGACGAATATAAAATTACGATAGTCCAAAAGTTGAATGAGCGAGATTACCAAGAACGTTTCACTTTTTGCCCAAACAATGCTTGAAGAAAATGAGGATTTGACCATCATAATGAGCGATGATGCTCATGTTTATCGAGAGCGTGCCTTCGAATTTGTGTTCGTGAAAATGGCCATTATTTGTCAGACATAATTTTTCAATCATAAGCATTCAATAATGGCATAGTTTAGTGATTGTTTCTATGAAAAAAAAATATTTTGTTTTGAAAAATCTGCCGAGTTATGCTTTTTTGAAAAACACCTGTTTCCCGTAAGTCAACCTGGGTACTTACGTATTAACGCCACCGCAGCTACAAATCAAATTTTAAACTATAAATTTGAACTGAAATTGAGTTTATGGACCGTGATGTCTCAAGTGAGCGCCAGTGGGCGTTGGCAATTTTCCCTTTTAGAACTTTTCATAGGTTCGGTTCTATTCATCATCTCGGTTCATTTAGTTAAAAAAATGGGTTCCCGAACAAACTTTGGAAGGTTCGGTCAAGATATATTCAGTTCGGCTCGTATAACTTCATTACGGGTTGGTTTCTAGGCGATTAGGTTGGCGTTAGCCGAGGGGTGATCCGCGATTGGAAGTAGGTGTGCACTTCTTTGGAAGTACTTGGAAATATTTGAAAGTACAAGTGGAAGTAGGTGTACAGCATATTAGGTCGCGGTTCACCCCTCTACAAACGTCAACCTAATCGCCTAAAAACCAACCCGTAATGAAGTTATACGGGCCGAACCGAAGCCGAACTGAATATTTCTTAACCGAACCTTCCAATGTTTGTTCGGGAACCCATTTTTTATTTAAATGAACCGAGATGATGAATAGAACCGAACATATGAAAAGTTCTAAAAGTGAAAATTGCCAACGCCCACTTGAGACAATTTGAGACATCACAGTCCATAAACTCAATTTCAGTTCAAATTTGTAGATTAAAATTTTATTTGTACACCCTGTTATAGTCACCAGAGGTACTTTAGATTTTGACTCAAATTCGAAAATTTCCATCCTTTTTTTTCAATGATTTTGAGATTTAACACATTGAATCTTTATCCTTGAACATCTAATAGCGATGCGTAATAGGAAAATAATTTGGGAAAGAACGTGACCGAATTGAGCAATAGAGAGCGCCATCTTGGTAAAGTTCGACTCCGTCGGTTGTTTTGATAAAGGCACATCGCCAAGCGGACGGCGAAAGCTTTCCACATCCGTCGGCCGGGATCAATTCCCCCCTTTCTAGCCCGCCCTCTCCTTTGCGCATCAGAGCTCTTTGACACCGGCCGAGCGCGCGTCCAGCCATCCAGCCATCCAGCCACAAAAGGAAACAAAGAAAAACTACTCTCCTTGTATGGGGCCCATCGATTCATATACATTACTTGTTTGCAAAGAATATAAAACACCATTTTAATTAAAAAAAAAAAAAATATATAACCTAACAAATTTTTCTCTGTCAAATAGATTTTATTTTATGCATATAAAGAAAACACATGGTCGAAATACGAAAAATTATTATTTTTTAGCCTAATATTATAAAATATAAATATAATAAAATCCTCAAGCTATTTAAAAAGAAAGTCAAAGAGTATAATTTATAAAACCAACAATAATAATTAACTCTTTTATTGTCTCCTTCAATAATAATTAATTAATAATAAAATCCAAACAACATTAAAATAAATAAACAAATCAAAGAGTATAATTAAAATAATAAACAAACAATTACCTGATTTGATGAGAGTAGATTCATTTTCAGGTAAGTTTTCTTTAACAAGTAAATTATTCTCGCGCGCATGACATTTTCGAAGATGTTTAAATAAAAAATGTGTATTAATAAAGGATGTTAAACAATAGGCACATGGAAAAACAGGGCCTGAAAATAATTTTTTTTTATTAATAATATATTTGGGATATATATGTATATATATATATATATATATATATATATATATATTTATTTATTTGAAATAAAATATAAATCATATTCTTACCTATATGAATAGGATGTTCCGTAGACATTTTCACTTAATATAAATTAAAAAAATAAAACAAAAAAAAAATTATGTGTTGATTTTGTATTTATAATTTCATTAGTGGAATGAAATGTAATTTAACTGGCAGTATGAACACACGATAAACTTTGCACTAAACACCCACTGCTGCAACCGAATGCTAACCAACAAACATGGCGCTGGGGTGGACAGTGACGAGATGAGTTGCTTTTGGCAAAGCGCCAAATTGAAAATACCCAAAATTCATAATATTATCTAAATAAAACAACTATATGACACTTGAATATTTATTTTGATATTATTTTTTATTTATTTGATATAAATATATGTATATTCTGAACATTAAAATTTGAAATAAAATTAAATATGGAAGCTTGGCAACGTCGCCCGAGGTAAAAGCTCGCTGACTCATTTCCCCCACACTTGACTGTATCTATATAATTTGTTATTCTCGAAAGTTCTTCATGCGAGCTGCCATCTGGTGAGACGCTAGTAGAACTTATTCGTGTTCTACTTTGTTACGTCATGCTTTATCCATGATATAGATTTCGACCGTTGGATTTATCTCATTACCCCGGCCAGAGACGTAGCGTAGAGCCCTCAACCTCGGGGCGCCCTTCGTAAATATTATTGTTAATTTCATAAGCATTGTTGTAATTGTGAGGGGATCTATATTAATTTTTTGGGGGCTTCTAAATAGACGGTACGCCACTCAACTACGGCAGTACTTTTTTATTTGTTATCACTTTACTTAATTTAAGCTTGATGGAAGATTCAAAGGCGACTGTGGTTCAGTGGTTAGAGTATCGGGCCGCTGGCTTGAAGTACGCTGGTACGAGACTGAGTCTCGGCAGATATTTGCAGTCGCCTTCTCTTGGAAAGCAATGCCAACCTACCAAGAGTATTATTACCCAGTAACCTCTCCAAACTAGCCGTTCGGAACCGGCGTTAAAAAGTAGGTCCCGTATTTCTGTGTAAAACCAGCTAAACACACTCAGCACAGGTATATGTGGAGAGGAACCGAAACGTCAGGGAGACCTGATATGGCACTTAAAAGAAGAAGAACGAAGATTCTAAGAAAGTCAACTTGCAAGAAACTAGAAGCGTATTAAGATTTTCATGCAAATTTTTATATCAATTGTTTTATTTTCGGCGTAGTAAAGTTCATTTTTAAAGAATGCTCTGCTTATTGTTGAAGGTCGATGAACTTGGAATTTCTTTCGGGTTGGACCTAGAGTGTTTTTTGTTTTGGAAGGGTGGCTCATCTGAGATTGAGGAACATTTATAGCGCATGCGTAGTATGTTCTACGCATAGTTATGTTCTACGATAGTTACCATTACGTGGGAGGAGTAGTTTTTAGAGAAATTTAGGCTTTCGGCCAAAAATAACTTCTAGTTTGAAATTTAAATGGACTATATAAGCCAATATTGGCAATGTCATATACTTTTAAGAAGTATAGCCGTTACATTTGTAGTCCCAATAGACCTTCCATTGGAATGCACGCAATACCAGGGGGATTGGAAAGGCTGTAAGAATGCATGAGGAAGTTCACACATTTCAGGACTCCCCGCTTCATATGCTGGTAAACTTACCTTTGGAAACCAGCTGGTACTTTGACAATACCAAGGCCGTCGACTTAATTGGATTCTATCATTCAAAAGGAAATCAATAAAATATCTTCTTTTGAACTAGGCTTTTTGAGGTCTTTTCAATCCAAAATTAACAAATTAGTTTAAAATTTTTGAGTTATAAGATAATTTTCAAGGTCAGAGTGTGAGTTCTCACAAAATATACCCATTTTGTGGTCTCTAGAGTTCTAAAAGCCATTGTTTTTCTGTTTGTAACCTTAATAACCAATGGTGTCATTGCAAAGCTAGCACTGCCGGAACGCTGAAATTCCGGGGGCCTGGTGTATCCGGGGGTCCTCCATAAAATTTTGGAAATACGTTCCCAAAACTAGTGCCTGAACGGCGTTCCGGCACCGTGACACCACTGAAAATATCTGAAAAATGGTAAAACTAGAGAAAGGCTTGATCATTATTTAAATTACCGATTAATGATGTAGGAATCATGTTGAAAGTGATTAGTCTTAACCTATCGAATGGCTCCTTACGGCCTGTAGAATGCGCCCACCTTGGAATTACGTCGAGGTTCCTCTGCTGCCCGTTTTCGAACCTCGTTACACGAGACCGTTAGGCGGACTCCTACTATATCTTGAACAGACTCTATTCTACATTATTGTTATTCTTCTTCTTTCGTGTCGATGGCAACAATTAAACTCTTCTTTGGATGTGGGCAGCTAGTTGAACAGCTTCCGAGGTGGCCAGCTCCACCTCCCGCTCCACCACGGTAACCGGATTATCCGGGCAGGAGAGGAGGTGGTACATTGTTTCTGGGGCTCCACACGAGCACGGCGTGTCATCTGAACAAATTTTCTTTGCTTCTCCCCACCCCCAACCCGCGCCAGACAGGCCATGGTAGATCTTTACCGGTGGGGGGGGGTTTCCTTTTTATTATTATTAGCTATTGTTACCAAATAATACTATTTGATCTTTTTCTTCATTGTATTTTTCCATGAAAATATTACTGTATTCTGTATCATCCTAAATTGTATCCCGCCAGGGTCATTATAAACTTGTACCATTTCATTTAATAAGCTCATATCTTCTACAAAGTTCGCTTTGCCCAATCTAATCGAGAACTTCATTTTATAAGTCATCCATATATATATATTTATATATCTCTCGGTCTCTACTTTACATCAAGCTAATGAGATGATTCGTCCTTCATCACTTAGAAAACAATAAATTAATTCACGATAGGCAATATGGATTCAGACAAAATCGTTCCACAGGCGACATCTTAACCTATGTCACCCACACCTTGAACAATACTCTAGAGGCCGGAAAAGAAACCCTCGCTGTAGCCCTTGATATCTCCAAAGCTTTTGACCAGGTTTGGCACAAAAATCTTCTTGCCAAACTACCAGCCTTTGGATTCACACCAACACTTCGCAAATGGATTGAAAGCTTTCTGACAAACCGAAGTATAAAAGTTGTGGTGGATGGAACATCTTCTGAATCGTTCTCCACAAACTCCGGTGTTCCCCAAGGCTCTGTAATCTCCTCCACACTCTTCCTTATTTATATAAACGACCTTATTGATCAAACGGCAAACCCCACTCATTGTTACGCCGACGATAGCACTCTACACGGCAAACCCTCTCTCCCGAATAATCGAATCAATATTGCCTCCTCAATTACTCTCGACCTAGACAAACTGAATAAATGGGGCTCTCAAAATTTAGTTAACTTCAATTCAAACAAGACTCAATGTTGTCTAATTTCTAGGCGCGAAAATAGAGATTTCTGATATTCACTTCGATTCGAATACCCTGAAAATGTGTGACAGCCTATCCATGTTGGGCGTCTCTGTCGCATCTGACCTGTCTTGGAATGAACACATCTCCTCTGTGGCGAAATCTGCAGCAAGGAAGATTGGCTTCTTATTCAGGTCCAAGCGATTTTACAAACCCCCACAACTTCTCACCATCTACAAGGCCCAAATCCGCCCCTGTCTCGAATACGGCTCTCATCTGTGGAGAGGAGCCTCAAAATATTCTCTTGCTACCCTTGATGCAATTCAGAAACGAGCCGTCAGGCTAATTGACGATTCTACCCTCACCGACTCCCTCGACTCGCTGGCTCATCGAAGAGATGTCTCCGCCCTTTCCCTTTTCTATAGATACTATCACGGCAGGTGCTCTGATGAGATAAAATCAATAATTCCCCCCAAAGCATGCTTTGCACGCAGCACACGTTTTGCCGACTCCCAACACTCTTTCGCGGTCAAATTAGAAAAGTGCCGGACCACTTCATTCGCGAATTCATATATCCCCATGACTTCAAGGAACTGGAACTCTCTCCCAGCCTCTATCTTTCCCAGCACCTATGATCTTCAAACCTTCAAAACCAGGGTGCATAGACACCTACGTCTACACCCTCTCACTTAAACAACTTTCCCTTCTCTTCGGTAATGCAAGGGTCTTTCGAGATCCATAGGGGCTACATCTTTACTGGTGCACCCCTTCTTGCATTCGATTGCATTAAAAAAAAAAAAAAAAAAAAATGATTTACCATATACCTATGTTTTCAGTTGTATCTTCCTTTTCTTGAACTAATTGATGAGGAAGACAATAACTTCTGAGTTTCGAATTAAATACCAATGTTAATTACACGGGGCCCCATAAAAAATGGCTCGCATTTTGGCCCAAAACGTTTTAGTTAGTCGTTTCAGAACAAGTCAAGCAACATTTTGTTTAATTTCGGATATCCTTTGGGATCGGGTACTTTAAACATATACCAAGGTCATGGACTTTTGGGGGAATAAGTCCAGATTATACTCTAGAAAGGGGTGGAGATTAAGATATTTGTGCTCCTTGAAGGATTGAAGAGGTAAGACCCGGGAAGATACAGGACGGGAGGGAGAAAGTTCTACTCACTGGAAGCCACTAGTTTCGTAGTTCTCCAAATGTTAGCTGTTAAATCAGCTAATCATACGAGATTTATTGATTTTATCTTTTCAGCAGCCCCGATTCTATAAATGGGCACATGCCCAGGGGCGCAAGGATTTTGGGGCGTAAAGGGGGCGCAGGAGAATAGAGAAGATTGGGGGGGGGGCGCACCAATTTAATTTGTCCATAGTGACACGAGAGTTAAAAACGGGCCTGCTTTTCAGAGTTAAACTTAACCGCTTAATCTGCGTCGTCAAGTCGGTGTTTAACCCTATTCCTTGTATGCCTGTGGTTATTTTAAACTTTTAAACGGGAGGTCTGATTTTAATGGGTTTATTTTTATTTTATGAGAGAGTATTTAGTCAAGAATTTTCTTTGGCGTATTATATCACATACTACTAAAGGGCATTTGTGCCTCCCTCTGTTTATAACTACCTATGTCCGTCCCCCCAGGGGTGGGTGTGGGAGTCCAGGGGAAAGCTGGGGTTCCAGGGCGTTCGGGATCCAGATGAGTGGGGGTCCAGGGGAAAGGTGACGGTTCAGAGGTGGGGAGTCTAGGGTGTAAGTTTACTGGGATAGAAGGTGGCGGGAGAGAAGTTCCGGATTTGGGGAGTGGGTCGGTGGGATGGCGAGTGGTTGGAGACAGAGGAGAGGGAGTGTTCAAATGACGGGGGGTCCAGGGGGCGTAGCCCCTTGGCTAGCAAGAGGCCACCAGTAGGCGGGCCTTGCAGCTAGTCTATAAATAAAATGTCTGTAAATATAATTAATAATATAGATATATGTTATAATTAGAAAACAATATATTTTGACGTAACCATGGTAACAATGTTGACATTTTGTTTTGTTTTCATAAATAATGACATCGGATCAGGAATTTCCATAATTAACCATTGAAAATGATATAAAAATTATTTTCAATATTATAACAGGTAAATCAAAGCCTGTTAGTAGACTCGATCGACCCATCGGCGGATTTAACGGTGGGCGGCCATTCGGGGTCCATGAACCCAGAGAGTAGCCATCCATAGAATCTCAACTCAAGATATTAAGTATTAATCTGTTAAATAATTTAGGGCCCTTTTTACTGATACAACTTTTGGGGAACTCAAACATCGAAATTCGCCATTGTCGGGGCCGTTCACACGGGGTCATGAGTCCACCTATGGAGATATGAAGAAGACATTTTCTCCAGTTGGATTATGGGATTTTCGGAATGTCTTAGATTGGAGACAATCTCAAACCAATCATCGAATGTTCTAATTTAATTATTCTTATGCTTCATTCGTTAAAAATCTTTGAGATTGCCAGAAGATTTCACATTAAATAAATGAATTTTATAGATTTCTAAACGATTTCTTCATTTATATCATTCCATTGCGAAAAACGCATGTGGAACACTGAAGCTCGTTTCGGCCTTGACCAAAATATATATTGATTGCATCATCCTAAGCAATCAATGGACAATGACCAAAGTCCGTTCGTTTCCCGTTCGCCTGCGTGGCTTGGGTTCCCTCGCCTGGCGGCAAGAACAAGAACTACTAAAGTGAAACTCTCGTTCAAATTCTATATTAAAAATATTAAATTAATAATAATATATAAATTTAATCTACAAATTCGGGGTTCTAGCAAAATCATAAAAATATATTATATTATATATAATTGAAAATTGAACAATTTTTGAGTTTTTGTTGATTAAAAATAAAAATTTATTTCTGCTCAACTAACCTCAAAAAATGTTATTGTTAAAAAATAAATACCTAGTCTATGTATTTATTAAATTTAATTATTTTTTTTAGATTTAGTTTCTCATTTTAATAAAAGTTAACAGTATGTTAAATTACAATAATAGGAGTCGGTTATTTGAAGGCATGAAAAATAACAGATAGAATATTTATTGCTAATTAAAATTACTGACGATGAAGGTCAAACCTTCGAAACTCTCTTGTCTCTAACAAATCAATTATTATATGTATAAATAGGTATATAAATAAATACAAATCTTAAAAAATCCAACCGTTTTGGAAGAATTTCTCACTTTATCAATGTAATTTTAACATATAATATTATTCTAAAAAATATATTTTTAAATTTGTATTTTGAAAAAATTTATTGATTGTTGAATAAATATAAATAAACTGAAATCTTAAAAAAAAAATAAATAAATAAAGCGTATAGGTACCATATAAGTATTAAAAATTTAAACATTTTGATAGAAATTCACCATTTAGCAATGGGGAAATTTGCAAAATTAGTTGCTTAAAAAAAGGAAATTATTAAGAAAATGTCATCTTAATTAATTCTATTGTTAAATTGATTGATAAATAATTGCCATTTTAATTACATTTTCAACAATCATTATATATTTGTTTATTTATTTATATAATGATATATATTAATATAAAGGTTTATTAAATTATATTTTGATACCTAGATAATTTGTAAAATTGAATAAATCTCTTGAAAAAACAAACAAATAATCTATTATTAGGTAGGTAAATAGTAATAATAGTCTGAAGTATTATGGGCTATTAATAAAATTAAAAGAATTATATAAAAATAAAAGAAATAATTATTAATTTATTTGTTAGAATTATGGTATTTGTTATTTATTTATTTATTTTTTTTTCAGTAAGGTAAGCCGCTAGTATCCTTCTATAAGGTATATTGGAAAAAGAAAAACTTATTAAGCTTCAAGTGAAATATCATCTAGCCGGGCGGGAATGGATGGCGTGTTTGGGGTCATTAACTGACGAGAGTGACGTCACGGGAACAGCTGGAGCTGACCTGTATATCTGAGCAATCACTTTGATATAAGGCCAAAAGAAAGCCCCATGCATAGTAGGCATCATGTCCTTGGCCAGCGGAAGCGGCCGGAGGGGCCACCCCTCCTCCCTCAATGGAAAACATCCACATAGATACTTTTTGTGCGGACGTCCCTCTTTCATTTTAATATCCTGATATTCCCTGATCCAGCTTTTTCGCCGTCCTGGGCAAAACTATTTTAGCCCCCTTTACATAGTATTATTTTAAAACATAATAATTTTTGGCCACAGTGCCGTACGTAACATGACAGGTGCACCCGCTCACAGTGGCGTAGTCAGAAAATTTTCAAGGAAGGGGGGGGGGGGTCAATCCACAAAACAAAATATTTAGTGGGAATTTTTTTTTTTTTTTATTAAAACAAATAGTCCAGTTAAATAGTGTTTTTACCCGGAAAGTTTTGGGACAATTCTAATTTCTTCGACCCTTTATGTTTTAGGGTGTGCTGAATCCGAATCTGAGGTTTGCTAACAAAATTTCGTGACGGACATTGTCAAAATTGCCAAAAAAAAAAAGGTAAAAAATTCATTTTTTGGCGGTTTTTTGCTTATAACTCGAAAACTATCAACTTTTCATAAATAAGCTTCCTATTTAAAATGAAAATTCATAAATTTTCCTACAAATTCTATTATTTAGGTTTTTTCTCCGACTAACCGTTCGGGCTCAAGCGCTAGTTGAAAACTTTCTGTTTCTGCAAATCCCAAAAACTCGCACTTTTTTCGATTTTTTCCTATTTTGACCATGATGGAGCACGTTTTCGACAAAGACCATTCTATACATTTTAATACTAGATTAAATTTTCTACAATTGAAACAAAGTTTTATTTTAATTGAATAAATGGTAATTCGTCCCGCAATGAGGTTGAAGTTTTGAAAAACTGCAATTTTTTGCAAAAAATCGCAATTTTTCCTTCATAAAATGGAAACCACTCATCCTAGAATATTGATTCTTATCTAATTCTCTAGAAAATTTTGTTGACTTGAACGTTTACTTGTACCTATTTTTAGTTAAAACTCTTAGATTAATAGATATCCAGCATTTTCCATGACACTTTTAAGAATTCGGATCGGAAAAGGTAAAAAAATCTAATTTTTGTCGGTTTTTTGCTTATAACTCGAAAACTATCAACTTTTCGTAAATAACCTAACTATTTAAAATAAAAGTTCATAAAATTTCCTACAAATTTCATCATTTAGAGTTTTTTCTCCGACCAACCGTTTGGGCTCAAGCGCTAGTTGAAAATTGGCGTATTTTTTTTTTTTTTTGTTTCCGCAAATCTTAGCGACTGGAACTTTTTTCGATTTTTTCTCATTTTGACCATGAATGAGCACGTTTTCGACAAAGACCACTCTATTCATTTTTAAACTAGATTTCAATTTAAACAAAGTTTCATAATCGGGTAATGGTAACACTTGCCTTAATGTGGGTGAATTTTTAAAAACTGCAATTTTTTGCAAAAATCGCAGTTTTTCCTTTATAAAATGAAAACGACTCATCCTAGAAACTTGATTCCTATCTCATTCTCTAGGAAATTTTATTGACTTGAACGTTTACTTAGACCACTTTTTTGTTAAAGCTCTTAGATTTATAGATATCTAGCATTTTACATGACATGTTTGAGGATTTGGATCATATCATCTCCGGATAATGCTGGATATCTATAAATCTATAAGTTTTATCAAAAAAGTGGTCCAAGTAAACGTACAAGTAAACAAAATTTCCTAGAGAATGAGATAGGAATCAAGTTTCTAGGATGAGTGGTTTTTATATTTTATTAAGGAAAAACTGCGATTTTTTTACCAAAAAATAATAATAATAAATTGAAATTATAACTTAAACGAAAAATTACCAAGCAAAACTCGGTAAGAGAAATAAACTATAGAAATAAACGAAGAACTCTTTATTTAAGGTGTTTAATTTTTACAATTTCAATTATTTTTCTTAAAGAAAAATATATATAATATATAGATGATAATATATTTATTTTACGGCTAGTTTGGTTTCTTTTGAAATCCAACGGAGATAGCTTGTGAGTCTGGTGAAGACAAGTGGGAATCCCTTTTCACACCCAAAAGAGGAACCATACGAGACAATGCCGATTTGGTTATAGCGGCCATCTTCCTCTTGAAGAATCAACGGACTGCCTGAGTCACCCTGAAATTAGAAATACGATTTATTATAAACTCTGTACCATATAATTAAATTTTGTAATTTTTTTTCACTTTATGCTTTTCAAAACATGTAATATAACCCAGGAAATGGAGGATCCATAAAGTGGATCAGCTTACATTAATTGCGGGAAAAGATTTTTTTCTAGGATTCTTTGGTATGGTGTGGATATGGCAAATCTAAGTTTGACTAACCTCGAAAGTGTGGGGGCAACTTTTGGTGGCCGAAAAACCTCGAAATTTTCTTACTTTTTCCAGTTTTTTGCTTATAACTCGAAATCAGTTCATATTTTGTAAATAACCGCCCTATAGTAAATTAAAGAGGACAAAATTTCACGTCGATTAAAAAAAAGAAATGCAAAATTGGTCCAGTAGTTCTATTTTTAATGAGGATCTAAAAAACAGGAACCCCGGATCCCCAAAACTCGCACTTTTTTCGATTATTTCCCATTTTGACCATGAAGGAGCACGTTATCGACAAAGACCACTCTATACATTTTAAAACTAGATTAATTTTTCTACAATTGAAACAAAGTTTCATCTTAATTGGATAATGGTAATCCGTACCGCAATGAGGTTGAAGTTTTGAAAAACTGCAGTTTTTTTTCAAAAAATCTCAGTTTTCCTTCATAAAATGAAAATCACTCATCCTAGAAACGTGATTTCTATTGCATTCTGTAGGAAATTTTATTTACTTGAACGTTTATTTGGACCACTTTTTTGATGAAACTCTTAAATTTATAGATATCCACCATTTTCCATAACAGAAAATGATCTATAGTTTCAAAAAATCTCAGTTTTTCCTTCATAAAATGGAAACCACTCATCCTAGAAACTTTATTTCTATCTCATTCTCTAGGAAGTTTTGTTGACTTGAACGTTTACTTGGATTACTTTTTTGTTAAAACTCTTAGATTTATAGATATCTAGCATTATCCATGACGCTTTTAAGGACTCGGATCATATCCTGTCCGGAAAATGTAGGATATCTATAAATCTAAGAATTTTATCAAAAAAGTGGTCCAAGTAGACGTTCAAGTCAACAAAATCTCCTAGACAATGAGATAGGAATCAAGTTTCTAAGATGAGTGGTTTGCATTTTATGAAGGAAAATTGAGATTTTTTGAAAAAAAATTGCAGTTTTTCAAAATTTCAACCTCATTGTGGCACGGATTACCATTATCCAATTAAGATGAAACTTTATTTCAATTGTAGCAAATTTAATCTAGTTTAAAAATGTATAGTATTGTCTTTGTCGATAACGTGCTCCTTCATGGTCAAAATAGGAAAAAATCGAAAAAAGTACGAGTTTTGGGGATATTCAAAAGTGATCCCGGAGGCTGTTTTTTGGATCCCCATTAAAAATCGAACTGCTCAACCAATTTTGAATTTCATTTTTTTACTTGACGTAAAATTTTGTCCTCTTTAATTTACTATAGGAGGGTTATTTACAAAATGTGAACAGTTTTCGAGTTATAAGCTAAAACCTGGAAAAAGTCCGAAAATTTCGAGGTTTTTCGGTCACCAAAAGTTGTCCTCCACACTTTCAAGGTCGCAAACTTAAACTCACAACATACCAAACGTTTCTAGAAAAAAAAATATTTTCCCGCAATTAATGTAAGCTGACCTTGCCAAATTAGCTAACTTAAAATTGGTTCTTGCAAATTAAGCAATCGAAACGTCGTTTATTTAATGTTGTGTTCATTTAATAGTTAAAATAATTAATTATGTGTGATTTTTTAATAAAAAATTATCCTTCAAAAGATAAATCTATTTATTTATTGAGAGAAACCAATGGATGAAAATATTTTCACTTGTGACGTAACAATATAAATAAATAAACAACTCTTTTAATAAAAATTTTAACTGCAAATTTATATAATATAATAAAATATTTACTACTTACACTGCAGGCACTTTTATAACGATTGACGCCCGATGCGCATATTTGTTTCTTATAAAATGTACCAAATGTTTTTAAACAAATACTATTATCGACGATTTTTAAATTTGCATACTGTAATGTAGGCGCTAGAGAAGAGTCTTAAAAAGAAAATAAATAATTAATAAGGACGTTGTTTAATGACTGAATGCAATATACTTTTAACGTAGAAAATAACAACTTCAGTATATTTCCAATTTACATAATATCTGTAATACCGATTAATTATCTAATCATTAAATTAGATTCTAATGATTTGTTATTTATAGCATTTATTTATTTATTTATTTTGAAGATGTAACATTTTTTTTAGAAAAGTAACCACATCGTCGCGGCGCACTTGTATGTTCTCCGCGGTGCACCGCGCTGTATAGCTTGATGACCTGCTCTAACGGATAGATTTGATCCTATTAGTCCAGTCATTTGGTAGTTTTACCTGGAAGGTGGTGTGGGGGCGGGGGTTCGGAGGGGGGACTCCAGGGGTATGCCCCTTGGCTAGCAAGTGGGCCGCCAAAGGCGGGCCTTGCAGCTAGTATTAAATAAGAAAAAAACAATTCTAAGCTTATGGGACAATAGTAACGTATGTCGTTCACCGGCCATATTGATTGTTGAGCTGGTCAGTGAATGAAATGCGGATTTCTTCACTGACGCACGAGAGGCCTCAAAATTCAGCTCTCAAAATAAAAATTATTATTTAATTTAATTATTGTTATAGTATTTAGTGTAAATTGCGCCTAGAGCTTGATCCGCAACTGCCTATAGATAAAGACATAGGGATTTGCTAAGCTAACTAAATAATAATAATAAGTGTATGTGAATAATAACAAATACTTACTGTCAGCTGTTTTTCCCCAACCACTCAATACAGCAATCTCATCTACAAGCGTCCCATACCAGGATTTAGGCAATTTAACTGGATTCACATTGGCTGGAAGAGAGAAATTCACAAGAATATTTAATTATTTATTTAATTAAACTACTTTTTGAAGGAGACAATAAAAGAGTGTGTCTTCTGCTGGAATTATAAATTTTATTTATTTATAACGAGACTATAGTTTCGAGGGCTTTGCCTCTTCATCAGTCTATTACAATGTATTCACAGGAATTAATTTAACTTGCCCACTCTATGTAATTTATAACCTTAACACATGAAAAATGTAATACTTTCATTCATAAATTAATTCCTGTGAATACATTGTAATAGACTGATGAAGAGGGCAAAGCCCTCGAAACTATAGTCTCGTTATAAATAAATAAAATTTATAATTCCAGCAGAAGACACTACTCTTTTATTGTCTCCTTCAATATATAAAAATTCTGCTACTCTCGGCTAAAAACTTTCAATTTAAACTACTTTTTATTTTTTAATAAATGGACAATTCTTGTATATATTTCTATAGAATTGGTTTCTCGAAAAGGGCTCTAACGATTTCGATTAAATTCACGGGTTAGGGGGCTTTTGAGTCGACAATTTTTATAAACATCTCTATACCTGGTGAGTTTTTTTGTCTTGAGACAGTCTTATAACTCAAAAACAGTGAAAAAAAGTATCAAATAAAAGTTTATTTATATCGAGGGGGAAACTAAATTACGCTATTGTTTTTTGACGTAGAACAAGATTTCAATAGTATTTCAATGTCAAGTTCTGTTTTTTAAATAGAAACCTATATTTTTCTTTACAATGCCTAAATCTCCAAAAAAAAAAAAACTGAGCAAATTTCATAAGAACTATTTTTTATACGACATCAAATAAACAAAATATTAAATTAATTAGATCTCATAAAAAAATTATTCTAACAATTATTCAACTTAATTTTCAAATAATAATGATTAAATAATTAATTATTAAATTGAAAAGTCACAACAATGAAAATATGAAAATGATTAAAAAAATTTAAATTTTATTTCAAGAACATGAATTTAGGTCATTTATCAAAGATATTAATAGATAAGTTTATATTGCATGTAGGAGGGTTTTGTCCCCTCGGGAGTCGAACCCAAGCACTAGTATGCTTTCCGGGCAACTAGTCCAGACCCTTGAGACACTCACCTCCAAACATTTCTTTATAAAAAATTGCCTTCGCATTGGTCCGATGCTGAATCTTTATTTCAGTTAAGCATTAATTTTTACTATTCCAATCGAGTTGAATGGAGTGAAAATGAGTGGCTTTCGTTATATATTGCATGTTTGGAGGTGAGTGTCTCAAGGGTCTGCTTGGGTTCGACTCCCGAGGGGACAAAACCCTCCTACATGCAATATAAACTTATCTATTAATATCTTTGATAAATGACCTAAATTCATGTTCTTGAAATTATTTGATTTATATCACAAGTTGATTTTGAGAAAAAACTCAATCTTTCTTTCTCAAATAGATACTCAATTCTTTATATTAAATTTTATTGTTGTGTCGATTGTTTTTTTATTGTTTACATAACA
This sequence comes from Forficula auricularia, assembly GCA_024734495.1. Lineage (NCBI taxonomy): Eukaryota > Metazoa > Arthropoda > Insecta > Dermaptera > Forficulidae > Forficula > Forficula auricularia. Next base: position 520,794 of record JALMQS010000479.1, on the reverse strand, counting down.
GTTACATTAAACAAATAATGAATTATTGATCAGCCAGATACTTTTATATTTAAGAAAAACATTTGTTGAATCAATTGTTTGATATAAGTAACCTATAAGAACACAATCTCAAAAAAATCCAAATAATAATAATTCTTAACAATTATTCAACTTAATTATCAAATAATAATGATCAAATATTTAATTATTAAATAAATAATTTAATAATAATTAATAATTTAGTCATTTTCCGACAATGTTCTGTGACATTCTAGAGTGTATCGCAAGTATAGATTTATGCATTGTAAAGAAAAATATAGGTTTCCATTTAAAAAGAGAATTTGACCTTGAAATACTATTGAAAGTTTGTTCTAGGTCGACAAATAATAGCGTAGTTTAGTTTCCCCCTTGATATAAATAAACTTTTATTTGAAACTTTTTTTCATATAATCAATTGTTTTTGAGTTATAAGTCTGTCTCAAGATAAAAAAAACTCGGTATATTCACATAAGGAGTGTATAAGTACCTTACTCAGTACTCACCTGTTAAATTGAATCCCTGCGTAAGTTGAATAAGCCCGATATCATTTCTAATATTATGTGGATTATATTTGTGATGTATTTTTCTCAAAATTGTCTTTTGAGTTTGCCCTTCAAACGGCGCCAAACTGCCCACACGCACTGTGAATTCTTTAATTTCATGAAGACAGTGGCCTGCTGTTAAAATCCAATTTTCAGATAAGAGAGACCCGCCGCAGAAAAATCCGAGTCCATCACAATCGACACCTGCCATGGAAATTGATTAGCACTGGCTGCGAGGCCACCGATTATTCGAGGCGAGGCAACCACGCTGACGGTACCGGCAGATTCTAGAAATACATAAAACAGTAGTTATACCATACATTTTGAAAATTTCCTGGGCAATGTGATCTTGTTATTACTAAAACAAAAGCATAGGCGCATTTAAAACAAAATTTTGAGTTTTGTGAGTTTTTTTATCTTGAGACAGTCTTATAACTCAAAAACAGTACATTATATGAAAAAAGTTTCAAATAAAAGTTTATTTATATCAGAGGGGAAACTAAACTACGCTATTGTTTGTCGACTTAGAACAAGCTTTCTAGGGTATTTCGAGTTCAAGTTCAGTTTTTTAAATAGAAACTTATATATGTAGGAAATTAATTGTTTAATTAATTATTTAATTTAGTGAGTTATATTAATTTCTGTTTAAGATCATACATATGTTTGCCACATGTCCGTCTGGGCTTTGTGCCCTTGTGAAGGCCGCATTCTTTCTTTTTAGCGAGCCATTGTGTCCATGGGCGGCCGGCTGACATCGCACCCCCACCCGACTCATATGCATGTGTGAATGTTAGTTGCAACTGCAAGCCAGGCAGTTGAAAACGAGCCATGGTTGAAACGACATGTTTGTCGATGCATTAGTTTATAGTTGATAGCAATTGTACGACGTTAATTTTAAGATGATGTGTTTTAAGATGTTTTAACGATGACCCCTAGACACGAAAATGTATTACCCCCCTTTTTGTAAATAAATATATATATAAAGAATAAATAAGTGTATTATTTCACCCCTACGAGCGAAGGGGTGAAACCCGCCTTCTACATATATTTCTTTTTATATTCTGAATCTAGAAAAAAACTGAACAACTTTTTATTAGAAGTATTTTTTATACGACATCAAATAAACAAAATACATGAACCAATTAGATCTCCAAAATAAATCTTAATAATTATTTTTAACAATTATTAAACTTAATTATCAATTCATAATGATTAAATAAATAATTATTAAATTGAAAAGTCCCAACAATAAAAATAAGTGTTTATAATGATCTTAAAACCATTATTATACCACAGTTTCATTCAGAAGACTTGCGATACACTATGGAATGTCACACAGCATTGTCGTAAAATTATTAAATTATTTATTTAATAATTAAATATTTGATCATTATTATTTGATAATTAAGTTGAATAATTGTTAATAATAATTATTTTTAGAATTCTTTTTTGAGATCTAATTGATTTAATATTTTGTTTATTTGATGTCGTATAAAAAAATAGTTCTTATGAAAGTTATTTAGTTTTTTTTGGAGATTTAGGCATTGTAAAGAAAATATAGGTTTCTATTTAAAAAACTGAATTTGGCATTGAAATACTCTTGAAATCTTGTTCTACGTCAAAAACAATAGCGTAGTTTAGTTTCCTCTCTGATATAAATAAACTTTTATTTGAAACTTTTTTTCATATAATGCACTGTTTTTGAATTGTAAGACTGTCTCAAGATAAAAAACTCACCCGGTATAAATATGTATAATACATTTTTTTGGGTGGAGGGGCGTTAATTCACAGTACAAATTTTATCTGTTAATTTTAGAGATTAATATTTGTAAATTTTTTGTGATTATATTTTTACCTTTATTAATGCCTCAAACTCAACAAATATTCCAAATTTTAGCATCCTAAGGTCTTTACAATATTTAAATAATAAAATGCAAATTTACCCTCCAATCTGCATCCTATTATTTCAGGGACTGAAAAAGAGAAATTCTCTATTTTGTTTTTTTATCTTTATTAGTGCTCCAACATTTACGATCGTACCAAATTTTAGCATTGTTTGATCATTACATATTTAATAGATATAAATTTACCCTACAATGTTCAACCCCTTCATTTTAGGCTTTGAAAGAGAGAAATTCTTTGCTTTCTTATTTTTATCTTACTATATGCGCTTAGATTTAATAATATGTATATTATTCATATCATATATACTTGGTTGACGAATTTTTCCAGAAGGTGCAATTTTTTGTGGAATATATTCAATATCTCTCTTTAACGAACTCCATTCTGTAGAACTTTTACGTGGAAAAAGTTTATTTTTAGGAATTATTATTTGCTTATGGATAATGCCCTAAAACAAAAAAAAACAATGTATGCATTTATTGACGTTTTACTTTCAGTTACAAAAGAAAATAATTAGTGTAAACAAAATTGTGTTCTTATAGGTTACATATATCAAACAATTGATTCAACAAATGTTTTTCTTAAATATAAAAGTACATGGCTGATCAATAATTCATTAATTGTCTAATGTAACTGTTAGGTAAACAATAAAAAAACAATCGACACAACAGTAACATTTTAAAATTTAAATTTTTTTAATCATTTTCATATTTTCATTGTTGTTACTTTTCTATTTAATAATTATTTATTTAATCAATATTATTTGATAATTAAGTTGAATAATTGTTAGAATAATTTTTTTATGAGATCTAATTAATTTAATATTTTGTTTATTTGATGTGGTATAAAAAATAGTTCTTAGGAAAGTTGTTCAGTTTTTTTTTTGTAGATTTAGGAAATGTAATAAAAAATATTGGTTTCCACTTAAAAAACAGAACTTGACCTTGAAATTCCCTTGAAAGCTTGTTCTACGTCAAATAACAATAACGTAGTTTAGTTTCCCTCCAGATATAAATAAACTTTTATTTGAAACTTTTTTACTTTATCCAATGCAAAGCATGGGTAAAGTATTGCAATCGCTCTCGGGGCAAGCGTGGCTTCAAAGGGTCCTCAGGTAAAGACTACGGAACCCATGGACTAAATTAAAGTCACAAATTGTAGTATTCAATTAGGTTGAATTTTAGCACGTGACGGTTTTGCCAAAAATTACATGGGGTCTCGTCGAGAGGCCAAAAAGTGCCATTTTTCATTTAGTGCGTGCGGATGTATGTATGTATGTATGGATGGATGTATGTTATCGTTTTTTTGGCCCACGATTTTTTCCACACCGTTGCACCGATTGAAATGAAATTGAAAACCTAGCATTCTTTGAACAAAATGAAGCGCTGATTAGATTTTGGTACATATCGACCCACAAACATTAGTACTTTATTTCAGTACTTTTTTAGTTTTTTCTAAATATCTTGAAAATGACTTAACCAATTTTGATGAAATTTAATATCCTAATTAAGTACCTTGGGGACCACAAAAAAGGATAAATAAAGTTTTTAGTAAAATTATATTTTAAAGTACTTTACTCTAGAGTAAGAGAGTACTTTTTTAATTTTTTTAATTCTTTAAAATTTATTCATTTGAACCTTTTAATATAGCTCATTTAGCCTTGCTTAAATAAGAATGGATAGGCTTCTCTCTGTGAAATGCTAAAAATTTGGGAGGAAATTTTATAAGTAACCATAGCAACTGCGTTGTTTTCTTATCCCTTACCTTTGCAGAAGACATAGAGGAACCGACTTTAAACCAAAAATAGCGATTGATTCTCATCAAATACTTGAGGAATAACCATTCTATATTGGATTTTTGACGTTTCGGTTTTTATTGGTGACCATTGCTGAGGACATAGATGAATCGACTTTAAACCAAAAATAGCGATTGATTCTCATCAAATACTTGAGGAATAACCATTCTATATTGGATTTTTGACGTTTCGGTATTTATTGGTGACCATTGCTGAAGACATAGAGAAATCGACTTTAAACCAAAAATAGCGATTGATTCTCATCAAATACTTGAGGAATAACCATTCTATATTGGATTTTTGACGTTTCGGTTTTTATTGGTAACCATTGCTGAAGACATAGAGGAATCGACTTTAATCCAAAAATAGCGATTGATTCTCATATAGTACTTGAGGAATAACCATTCTATATTGGATTTTTGACGTTTCGGTTTTTATTGGTCACCATTTCTGAAGACATAGAGGAATCGACTTTAAACCAAAAATAGCGATTGAGTCTCATCAAATACTTGAGAAATAACCATTCTATATTGGATTTTTGACGTTTCGGTTTTAATTGGTAACCATTGCTGAAGACATAGAGGTATCGACTTTAAACCAAAAATAGCGATTGATTCTCATCTAGTACTTGAGGAATGAACCATTTTATATTGATTTTTGAGCGTTTCGGTTTTATTGATAACCATTGCTGAAGACATGGAGGAATCGACTTAAAATCATAAAATAGCCATCGATTCTCATCTAATACTTCGAGGAATAACAATTCTACATTAGTTTTTGACGTTTCGATTATTATTGGTAACCAGTGCTGAAGACATGGAGGAATCGATTTAAAATCAAAAATAACGATGATCTGCTTACGAGAATAATCTCATTGCATTCCATTTTTTGATGTTTTGACTATTAATGGCAACCTCTACTGAAAACGGAAAATAGACTTAAAATCAAAAAGACTAAAATCTTTTCTGGCAAACAACTCAAGCTTGAGTTGTTTGCCATAAAAGAATTTAGTCTTTTTGATTTTAAGTCTATTCTTCCACGTTTTCAGTAGAGGTTGCCATTAATAGTCAAAACATCAAAAATGGAATGCAACAAGGTTATTCCTCTAGTATTAGATAAGAATCGATCGTTATTTTTGATTTTAAGTCGATTCCTCCATGCCTTCAGCAATGGTTACCAATAATAATCGAAACGTCAAAAACCTAATGTAGAATTGTTATTCCTCAAGTATTAGATGAGAATCGATGGCTATTTTTGATTTTAAGTCGATTCCTCCATGTCTTCAGCAATGGTTACCAATAAAAACCGAAATGTCAAAAATCAAACGTAGAATGGTTATTCCTCAACTATTAAATGAGAATTATTTTTGAATTAATGTCAATATGAACTACAAATTGCAAGTGAAATGATTAATAATAAAGGAACAAACATATTAATATTTCAAATGAATTTGGATAAAGTTTAGCAACGATCCGTTGCAGTTTATTTCATATTATGCATTGTTTTTGAGTTATAAGACTTTCTCAAGATAAAAAACTCACCCGGTATAACAGTTACATTACACAATTAAGTACATCAAATTTTGTCATTAAAATGCAAAAAAAGTATCTTTAAAAATGTAAAAATATTATTAAATAAAATTTAAATTTTAAAATCTTATTGTTGTGTCGATTGTTTGTTTTATTGTTTACGTAACAGATGAGTTACATTATACAATAATTAAGTAAATCAGGTTTTGTCCATCTTTTAAAAATATACTAAAAAACTTCATTAAAAATGTAAAAATATGATTTAAATAATTAAAAAACTATTGTTGTGCCGATTGTTTGTTTTATTGTTTACGTAACAGATGAGTTACATTGTAACAGTTACATTACATAATTAAGCACATCAAATTTTGTCATTAAAATACCAAAAAGAAAAAACATTAAAAATGTAAAAATATAGATAATAGATAGAGAATTGATAATAAATAAATAAAATGCTCTTTGAAATATATTTTAGAATCTAGTAAGCGGTGATCTTTATTGTAAATAGTTTACATTATATTTTTTGAATTTTAAATAATATTTTCCTGTATTACTTAATTGCTGAAATATGTTAAATAAAACTGGGTTGTAATTCGATAACAAGATTCTACCCAAACAAAAAGACAAAATTAAAAAATTGCTTACCTCGATTAAATATATAGATAAAAAACTAAAAATAAAACAATCTTCATTTTAGGTTAGTCGAAGGATTGTTTTCTATTAATTGAACCATTGTCTTAGATATCTTGATGTTTTTATATCTTTCAGGCTGTTTCATTTTCTTTCCGCTTAATTAATTAATTCTTGTATGCTTTAATTATCTATCAGTGAGTCTTTCATGTCTTTTGCATTCAACAGAGAACGAATAATTAAATAGCGAGGAAGTCACTCACGATCCATAAATAAGATATCTGGCTGATTAAGAAATTAATAGCCAATAGATCGGAGCTATATAGATATTATTATAGTTAAAATCAGTATATTAACATTACCACCTGAAAAAACAAGCTTCTTGTTTATTTAATCAACCACATGTTTTGTTTTGATTCAAACACATAATTTATTTTTATTCAACAATCTATTAAAATAATTAATTTTACAAAATTGAGATTGATGATTGGTTGATTAATCCACTGCCTGCTTGAACGGAGATAAAATAAATTCTTCTGTTATACCTAATATTATAAATGCACTCGCCTTAAAATCTCAATAAAATTGTTTTCTGCATTTAAGGAAATTGTGTGTAGCTTGAAAATTTGCAAATTTTAGATGATAATTCATATTTAATATCTCTTATTGGCTAAAATATTAATTTAATCGAATAAACCTAAAGAGAAAATTTGCAGGTAATTCAATTGACATACGAAAAAGATCACTTTAAAAAAATCTCTCTGATTAATGGCCATGGCGCGGGGTGGGGGTGTCAGAACCTACCCAAAGGACGAGGACTCATGGAATTAGTAAACGGCATCGACAGACAGTACATTATTGCAAGCTAACACGTAATTAAACATATTTCATATGTCTTCATCCAAGAGGTGATGTCATTTTTTAATTTTAATGTTTTCTCTAAAGGGCCCCGCGCATAAGTTTTGGGGGTCAGTTTTGGTATTCTTGACACTATATGTTTTTGGATGTGCTGAATCCGAATCTGAGGTTTGCTAACAAAATTTCGTGACGGAACATTGTCAAAAATGCAAAAAAAAAAAAGGTAAACAAAATCTCATTTTTTGGCGGTTTTTTGCTTATAACTCGAAAACTATCAACTTTTCATAAATAAGCTTCCTATTTAAAATGAAAATTCATAAATTTTCCTACAAATTCTATTATTTAGGGTTTTTCTCCGACTAACCGTTCGAACTCAAGCGCTAGTTGAAAATCTTTTCTGTTTCCGCAAATCCCAAAAACTCGCACATTTTTCGATTTTTCCCATTTTGATCATGATAGGAGCACATTTTCGACAAAGACCACTCTATACATTTTTAAACTAGATTAAATTTGCTACAATTGAAACACAAGTTTCATTTTAATTGAATAAATGGTAACCTGTCCCGCAATGAGGTTGAAGTTTTTAAAAAACTGTAATTTTTTGCGAATAATCGCAATTTTTCCTTCATAAATGGAAACCACTCATTCTAGAATATTGATTCTATCTAATTCTCTAGAAATTTTGTTGACTTGAACGTTTACTTGTACCTACTTTTTAGTTAAAACTCTTAGATTTATACTAGGTGTGGCAGGTTAATAATGTCCTTTTTTCGGCATGAGGAAAACACAATTTTTTCAGCACTGGCAAAAGTGGTTTATTCAAAGTATACACCATCGGATTCTACACATTTTGACCAACGATCCGGCAAATTGTGTATCCCCTTCCAGTAGAATTTCTCCCCTTTCGAGAGCGAGCCTTATTTTGCCACTTCTTCGTAATTAGCGAAGTGCTGGTCAGCCAATCACGTGTGCCATTGACCTAAAGAGGTGGTACATCCGATGGAGCGAGGTTTGGAGCAGGTGGGGTAGGGCCTCATTCGAGCGCTTTGATGGTTTTTCTGTCGATTTGGCGGTGCGCGATGAAGCGTTGCCATGTGACAAGTGACACGTCCATGTCTCGAGCCCATTGCGGCTGTTTTTCGATCAATGCATGATTCAAATTGATCAATTGTTGTCTGTAGCGGCCCGCATCAACAGTTTCGCCCGGTTTTATGCAGCTCATAATACAGCAAACCTTTTTGGTCCCACCAGATGCACAGCATTAGTTTTCTTTCCGAACCGATTCTTCCGTGGGGTCGATGGTGCCGCTTCTCCAGGTGAAAGCCATGACTTTTTGCGCTTGGGATTGTACGGAAATAGATCCACTTTTCATCTGTTAGAAAAAAAGGACATTATTAACAGCCAAACCTAGTAGATATCCAGCATTTTCCATGACACGTTTTAAGGGTTCGGATCATATCCTGTCATGGAAAATGCTGGGTATCTATAAATCTAAGAGTTTTAACTAAAAATTGGTACAAGTAAACGTTCAAGTCAACAAAAATTTTCTAGATAATGAGATAGAATCAATATTCTAGGATGAGTGGTTTCCATTTTGTGAAGGAAAACTGCGATTTTTGGGAAGGGGGGAGGGGGGTCCAGGGGCGTGTACTATATATATAGCTTCTAACTTGAATCAAAAAGTTACCGAGCATCGCTCGGTAGCCCAGATGCTAAATAAATAAGCGCATAATCAAATTTTTCAATTAGCCCTCTATCCCCTTTAAGGGGTAATTACCCTTTAAGTACCTGGAGGCACCGAGCGATGCACGGCAACCCCTGAACCCCCGCCCCCCGAAACCACGCACCTCGCCCCCATCGCCACCCCCACTCCGCACCACCCCAACTCCGCCCCCCACACCCAGATCCCCCACAACTGCAGCCCACGCCGCATCCAGTTTTTGCATTTCTCTTTTTATAGTGGTCCACATATTATGTGTATAATATTTGTTTACTCGTACATCAATTTGCCCACATTCGTTCATATTGATAAACATTATAAAAAAATAAATAGGAAAATAATAATAAAAAAAATAATCGTATAGAATCTGAAATAAAAACATAAAATTAAATAAGATTTGTTTCCAAGTTATATAAAAAAAGCCACTTCAACCACTTTATTTGTAAACACACCTGTTTTGTTATGATTTAGACACCTGTTAATTACAAACAAACAAAAAATTCCTAATTTTAATATATATATTAATTTTTGCTATAACCTATTAGTGGGTTTTAAAATTAAAAAAACCAATTAAAAATAAAAGATAATTGAAAAAAATGTAAACAAACTTTTTAATTTTTATCCGTTAATAATTACTTTAATTAAGAAAAGATCAATTAAGATTAAATTTGTCGAGGTCCAGACCTAGCCAGATCGCTATCTCATCCTCAAAACTTGTTAATAGAGTTGGTTTCATCAAAATCGGTAGAGCCGTTTTCAAAATAGAACTAAGATACAAATATATATACAATACAAATATATATATATATATATATATATATATATATATATATATATATATATAAACAATTTTACACAAGAGTAGATTTAGCATTTCAAGAAATAGATGATTTTTCAGGGCTCGTATAGAATAATTTTTTTTTCAATTAAATTAAAAGCAAGAAGGGGGCGCACCATGAAAATGCAGCCCCTATATATCTCGAAAGACCCCTCTGGCCACACCAGTTAATTAAACAAACTAGCCTGAGTCTAATTAATTAGAGACATTGGCTCTATCTAGCGGTCATAAATGTAACTAGTATAATAAATGGAGTTTCGACACTTGTCTCGAAGTGAGTTGTTAGAGAAATCTTTGAAAATGTCATGACAGCTGTCTTTGCAAAATTGATTACCAATCCAATCCAAACGTAGAAATACAATACACACCTAATATATATATATCACAAGGTATAAAACATATATATTCTTTTTTTTTTTTTCATTCAATCATCAAAAATACACGAATGTGGAAATTGCAATCGATTTAAGCTGGAATTTTTATCTTCATTTTTTTTAATCTTAATCCTAATGATTCATAAATTATTATAATATTTTTTAAATTCAATTTCAGTATGGATCCCTATGAGACAAATTCAAGTTTTTTTTCTTCATTTTCTTCTGTAAATGATGGCGAAAAAGAGAAATGTACATATTATAATAAAACTAGTAAACGAATTATCACCTCAGCTTACGAAGGAATACCCGAGAATTTGTTACTTAATTTTTTAGGATGGCTGGTATGTATTCCTAACACTCTCTAATTCATTCCTATATTATAGGTTAAATAAATAAATAATAATATAACAATAAATAAATAAAACAATCCATCAAGTATGCTTAGTTTCTTTCAATAAGAAAATCTTCCAATTATCTAATTAAATAAATTTCCTAATTTTTAATATAACCTTATGAGTTTTTTATCTTGAGACAATCTTATAATTCAAAAACAGTGCATGGAAAAAAGTTTCAAATAAAAGTTGGTTTATATCAAGGGGAAACTAAACTATTCTATTGTTTGTCGACGTAGAACAAACTTTCAAGGGAATTTTAAGGCCAAGTTGTGTTTTTTAAATTGAACCCTATATTTTTCTTTGCGCCACCATATTCTACAAAAATAAGCTGTCGTGTTCTGATGTGGCCATCCACTTGACTTTATCATACAACCTGGCCCCTCACTTATATTTAATATTTAATAAAATTATTTATAATCATGTAGGAGGGGGAGTTGCATTGACTTATGGGGTCTCACTGATTATGTATACAAAATTTGGTTGAATTTGCTTTTAATGGCCTAGATTTTTAATTTTTAACCCTCCCTCCCCCCTTAATTTTGGGTATATATGCACCAAAATCTAATCAGCTCTTAATATCAATGGAGCAAAACTACGTGTGAAATTTGGTTTTGATATCACACTAGTTTTTGAGCTAGCTCGTAGACAAAAATTTGGTAACGCACAGACTAACTAACAAGACATTTTGACAAAACAATTATTTATCTCAAAAAAATATAAATTTTTCGATATTCACTCTATTAGAGCTTTTTTTAGATCTAATTGATTTAATATTTTGTTAATTCACGGATTAGGGGGTTTTTGGGATGACAATTCGATCTGTCACGGTCTCATCTTCGACAAAATTGTTTTTGATGGGTTTTTTCGTAATCAAATTAATTATTCTCAGGTAGACAGATCCAAATCTTGGAGTTTAAAAAAGGTATTCTCTTTTGTTTACTTTTGTACCCAGACAGACAATAGGTCGGGTTAATCCATTGTTCACAAAGGCCTTGAAGAACTATTGTGATTGTGGATTTTAACATATTTTGTTCTCCCTAAACGTTAGAACTATTAATAAACGTTTTATAATTGTTTTTATAAAGAACCTTATTTATTTAATAGAATAAAAAATAATCAAGAATTTATTTAAAAATATATTTCGCATAAGCAGAACTCAATTTTCTGAAAAAATAACACATTTTGATAGGTTTTATTTATTAACAATTGGATGAATAAAAATGAATCATGTGGTTGAATCAAAACAGGTGCAGGAGGTGGGGGATCCGGGGGTAGGGCGAGGTTTCGGGGGTGGGGTCGAGCGGGGTGGGGGGGGGGTACAGTGGGCGAATATTTGTATTTTTTTTTTAATTTGAAAACGGCTCTCAAATAAAAATCGACATTTTTATCAGAATTATAAATTAAAAATAATATTAAAATAAAGCTTTTACCTGAAGAAAGAAGTTACCGAGCATCGCTCGGTGTCTCCAGGTACTATCTCTTAAAATATCAATTTGAGATAATTCGAAAAAACAACATTTTTCCCTATAAAAGGGGCTTAGAATGTAGAGCGAATAGGCGATGAATCCAAATAATTTTAAGATAATTCGAATGAGCTGTTATTATAATCTGAATGCACCAAAACTACACTATTATTGACTACTGTAATTATAATTTGAATAAGAATACGTAAATATAAACAAAGGATCCATTAGGCAGACAATAATATCCAGCGCTTTCTTGACCAATGAATAAAAAATAAAATATTAGGGATACAGATAGAATCAGATAGAATCAGTCCAAACATATTCACTGAAATAGAATAAAGAATCCTTTTAGCAAAACATTAAGACACTCTTAAATTTCATAAATGAAATTAATCAATTTAATGTGGAAAAGTTTTAGAGTTAATATTCTTTTTGTTTTTTTCATTCAAAAAAATTCTGATTTTTGACCTTATATTTATTAAATTTGTACTTTTTGTTGTTATTGTTTATTTTTAATTAGATATCTTAATATTAATTTTCACCCATTTAGTAAATGAACGAATTGTTTCGCTCTAATGAATTAAATAAAGAAAGTGTGATCGATTAGCACCATTTCTCTGATGTGTGGGTGTGGGTGTGGTGTGGTGGCCAGCCAGCCAACCAAGCTTGATTATTTCCTGAATTATTTTTTATATTGCCTTATCTAATCTTAAATGTATTTTTTTTTTTATTTATTCAATTAGAACATTAAAACAACATTTTCTTGTGTTATCTCTAAATAAACATTGACGGAAAATTTTAGGTGAATCAATAAAAAATATATATTACCAGTGGAAATAACAAAAAATAAACATATCCGTATGGGTGTGTGCGCACCGATTTCACTTATCATCAAAATTTGTTAGAATGAATATTTAAAATGAGAAAAATTCAATATTATCAAGTGAAAAGGAAATGTTCTTTAAAAGTCATTGTAATACCGGTTGAGTTTTTTATTTTGAGACAGTCTTATAACTCAAAAATAGTGCATTATATGAAAACAAGTTTGAAATAAAAGTTGATTTATATCAGGGGGGAAACTAAACTACGCTATTGTTTGTCGACCTAGAACAAGCTTTCAGGGTATTTCGAGGTCAAGTTCAGTTTTTTAAATGGAAATCTATATGTTTCTGTACATAAACTTAATCTAGAAAAAAACTGAACAACTTTCATGAGAGACTATTTTTTTATACGACATCAAATAAACAAAATATTAAATTAATTAGATCTCAAAAAAATCCTAATAATTATTTTTAACAATTATTTAACTTAATTATCGAGTAATAATGATCAAATATTTAATTGTTAAATAAATAATTTAATAATTTTTCGACACTGTTCTGAGTAATTCCAGAGTGTACCGCAAGTCTTATTCTGGAATGAATCCATCCAGTTACAATTTCGTTATTTTTTGCCTTTTAAGTTTCTTCGTAGCCTTTTCCAATTCCTGATTTTTTTACTTTATCCAATGCAAAGCATGGGTAAAGTATTGTAATCGCTCTCCGGGGCAAGCGTGGCTTCAAAGAGGTCCTCAGGTAAAGACTACGGAACCCATGGACTCAATTAAAGTCACAAATTGTAGTATTCAATTAGGTTGAATATTAGCACGTGACGGTTTTGCCAAAAATTACATGGGGTCTCGTCGAGAGGCCAAAAAGTGCGATTTTTTCATTTAGTGCGTGCGTATGGATGGATGTATGTATGTTATCGCTTTTTTGGCCCACGATTTTTTCCACACCGTTGCACCGATTGAAATGAAATTGAAAACCTACCATTAGTTTAACAAAATGAAGCGCTGATTAGTTTTTGGTACATATCGACCCACAAACATTAGTACTTTATTTCAGTACTTTTTTAGTTTTTTCTAAATATCTTGAAAATGACTTAACCAATTTTGATGAAATTTAATATCCTAATTAAGTACCTTGGGGACCACAAAAAAGGTTAAATAATGTTTTTAGTAAAATTATATTTTAAAGTACTTTATTCTAGAGTAAGATGATACTTTTTTAATTTTTTAAATTCTTTAAAATGTATTCATTTGAAAAGTTTTAATATAGCTCATTTAGCCTTGCTTAAGTAAGAATGGATAGGCTTCTCTGTGAAATGCTAAAAATTTGGGAGGAATTTTTATGAGTAACCATAGCAACTGCGTTGTTTTCTTATCCGTTACCTTTGCTGAAGACAGAGAAATCGATTTTAAACCAAAAATAGCGATTGATTCTCATCTAGTACTTGAGGAATAATCATTCTATATTGGATTTTTGACGTTTCGATTTTTATTAGTAACCATTGCTGAAGACATAGAGAAATCGATTTTAAACCAAAAATAGCGATTGATTCTCATCTAGTACTTGAGGAATAATCATTCTATATTGGATTTTTGACGTTTCGGTTTTTATTAGTAACCATTGCTGAAGACATAGAGAAATCGACTTTAAACCAAAAATAGCGATTGATTCTCATCTAGTACTTGAGGAATAATCATTCTATATTGGATTTTTGACGTTTCGGTTTTTATTGGTAACTCAAGCTTGAGTTGTTTACCAAAAAAGAATTTAGTCTTTTTGATTTTAAGTCGATTCTTCTACATTTTCAGTAGAGGTTTCCATTAATAGTCAAAACATCAAAAATGGAATTCAATAAGGTTATTCCTCTAGTATTAGATAAGAATCGATCGTTATTTTTGATTTTAAGTCGATTCCTCCATGTCTTCAGCAATGGTTACCAATAATAATCGAAACGTCAAAAACCTAATGTAGAATTGTTATTCCTCAAGTATTAGATGAGAATCAATCGCTATTTTTGATTTTAAGTCGATTCCTCTATGTCTTCAGCAATGGTTACCAATAAAAACCGAAACGTCAAAAATCCAATGTAGAATGGTTATTCCTCGACTCTTAAATGAGAATTATTTTTGAATTAATTTCAATATGAACTACAAATTGCAAGTGATATCTGATTAATAATAAAGGAACAAACATATTAATATTTCAAATGAATTTGGATAAAGTTTAACCAACCGATCCGTTGCAGTTTACTTTTAAATAGATTTACAACACGATAAAATGAAGCTCCTGAGGGCAAAATTATTTATTGAATAATTAAATATTTGATCATTATTTTTTGATAATTAAATTGAATGATTGTTAAAAATAATTATTAGGATTTTTTGATTTAATATTTTTTTCTTATTTTGATGTCGTATAAAAAAATAGTTCTAATAAAAGTTGTTCAGTTTTTTTTCTAGATTCAGAATATGTACAGAAACATATAGGTTTCCATTTAAAAAACAGAACTTGACCTCAAAATACCCTTGAAAGCTTGTTCTAGGTCGACAAACAATAGCGTAGTTTAGTTTCCCTCGATATAAATAAATTTTTATTTGAAACTTTTTTCATATAATGCACTATTTTTGAGTTATAAGACTGTCTGTCTCAAGATAAAAAAACCCACCCGGTATACATAAAAAATAAACAGTTTTTACAAACACTTCTTCTACATACTACTTATAAAGTTTAAAAAAAAAATGTTTCGTATATCTATCCAATCCAATCCAATAAACCAATGTAATTCTTATCTTATCAATGCTTAATAAATTTATTTATTATTTTGTAAACTAATTAATAATAAATATTAAAATGTTTTGCTAATTCTTAATTGAGAGATTAATTATTATTTTATATTGAAAATTATTAGCTATATAAAAATATATGTAGGTATAGGAAATCTTTAGAAAACAATCTTGGAACGTCTAGTTTAAAAATAAATTATTCCAAGATTGTTTTATAAAGATTTGTATTTTTTTTATTATATTAAAACAATCAATAATTAATTTTTCTTTTCTATATGCATAGTAATACAGGCAAATTACGATTTTAACAGGAATTAATTCCCGGTAAAGATTTTATTGCAAAAAATCGCAGTTTTTCCTTCATAAAATGAAAACCACTCATCCTAGAAACTTGATTACTATCTCATTGTCTAGGAAATTTTGTTGACTTGAATGTTTACTTGACCACTTTTTTGAAAAAACTCTTCAGATTTATAGATATTCTATATTTTCCGGACAGGATATGATCCGAATCCTCAAAAGCGTCAGGGAAAATGCTGGATATCTATAAATCTAAGAGTTTTATCAAAAAAGTGATCCAAGTAAACGTTCAAGTCAACAAAATTTACTAAGTGGATAGATCAACTGGTTTCTACATTTTATTCGATCACGAAACTCTAATGTGAGAATTTTTGTCAAATATTGGTGAAAATAATATTTGAACTTATATATTTCTAACTTGAAATAATGATATTAAATAAGTTTTAATTTTCATCATTAATATATCAAAGAATAATTGATACGTCAACAAAATTATTCAGAGATAAAAAATATCTTTTTTCCAAATCAAGCGGTCAAAATAATTCTTGTGACGTATCAATTATTCTTTGATATATTAATGAGAAAATTACGATTTCAATTGAGATAGGAATCAAGTTTCTAGGATGAGTGGTTTTCATTTTATGAAGGAAAAATTGCCATTTACTTTAAAAAAATTTCAGTTTTTCAAAACTTCAACCTCATTGTGGCACGGGTTATCCTACTCCAATTAAGATGAAATTTTGTTTAAATTGTAGAAAATTTAATCTGAGTTTAAAAATGTATAGAGTGGTCTTTATCAGAAAACGCGCTCTTTTCATGGTCAAAATGGGGAAAAATCGAAAAAAGTACCAGAGTTTTTGGGATATTCAAAAGTGATCCAGGGGCTGTTTTTTGACAGGCTCTAGTACTGGTTCTACTGAACCTAAACAGATGAAATTATTATCATTCTGCGCGTAATTTTAAAGATTTAATTTATCTACTAGATATCTTTTTGATTCGATAAGCCGTTTTAGAGTTATTCAAGAAAACTGAAAAATCTGAAATTTTCTCATTTTGAGGCGCAGTAGAAAAATTTCCACAACACAGATTTAAGGGAAAACTTAGTGTAGTAATATTGGAGTACTAATAAAGGGATTTCAGCAATAAAATCTTTACCGGGAATTATTTCCTGTTTACGCCATTTTTTCACCCAATTTTAGGTATATTAGATAATATTTAAAAAAATTTCATACAAAAAACAAATTATATATTTACGGCTTTCGCGCTATCTAATTCATTTATTATGTTACAGGAAAACATTCTTGTTTTACAACTGCCGCTTATAGAGACAAAAAAATATTATAAATAAATAAATATGGAGAAAAATAACTAAAATACTTTTTCACAAGAATCGTTAGAATTTTTTTTTTATGATTTTGGAAATTTTGAAAAGAGGGGTGCTTAAGTCTTACTCTAGCCGATACAGCCCGCCTAGTAATAAATTTAAATACGAATAACTATTCAAATTTAATAAAAGATTGATTGAACAGTTTAATTAGAATTTTTTGAAATAATGAGTTTTGACGTTTCGGTATTCAACATACTGATGAATATGTATATCTACCGGGTGGGTTTTATCTTGAGAAAGTCTTATAACTCAAAAACAATTGATTATATGAAAACAAGTTTCCAATAAAAGTTTATTTATATCAGAGGGGAAACTAAACTACGCTATTGTTTGTCGACCTAGAACAAGCTTTCAGGGTATTTCGAGGTCAAGTTCAGTTTTTTAAATGGAAATCTATATGCTTCTGTACCTACATAAACTTAATCTAAAAAAACTGAACAACTTTCATGAGAGACTATTTTTTTATACGACATCAAATAAAAAATATTAAATTAATTAGATCTCAAAAAAATCCTAATAATTATTTTTAACAATTATTTAACTTAATTATCGAGTAATAATGATCAAATATTTAATTGTTAAATAAATAATTTAATAATTTTGCGACACTGTTCTGACCAATTCCAGAGTGTTCGCAAGTCTTATTCTGGATGAATTCCAGTTCCAATTTCGTTATTTTTAAGTTTCTTCCTAGTATTTATATTCCCTGTTTATTTTTTAAATAGATTTACAACACGATAAAATGAAGCTCCTGAGGGCAAAAATATTAAATTATTAATTATTATTAAATTATTTATTTAATAATTAAATATTTGATTATTATTTGATAATTAAGTTGAATTATTGTTAAAAATAATTATTAGGATTTTTTGAGATATAATTGATTTAATATTTTTTTATTTGATATATAAAAAAATAGTTCTAATGAAAGTTGTTCAGTTTTTTTTCTAGATTAAGTTATATGTACATATATTATGTACAGAAACATATAGGTTTCCATTTAAAAAACAGAAATTGACCTCGAAATACCCTTGAAAGCTTGTTCTAGGCAAACAAACAATATCGTAGTTTAGTTTCCCCTCGATATAAATAAACTTTTATTTGAAACTTGTTTTCATATAATGCATTGTTTCTGAGTTATAAGACTGTCTCAAGATAAAAAACTCACCCGGTATATACTTATAATAATTGGCTTGCGCGACGACGCCGACGTGATTTTTTTTTAATTTTAAAACCCACTAATAGTTCATGACAAATAAAATTGATTAAAATTAGGAAATTTAAATGATTATTTTAAAACCAAATGCAGAGTCCAGGGGACGATCCCAAGGCAGGCTTCCCAGCTGGTTTAAATTATAAAAAGGTCATTTTGGTTGTTTTTTATTTATTATATACTTATATATTTATTTTATTTTAAGTGAATGTCATGTGGTACACACTCAGACACACCTGTTTATTTTAATTAAAAATTGATTTCGACGTATCGTTGTTCAATACTAAAAAGATGTTGAAAATGAAATATTAAATATATTTAAATTATAAAACGGTCCTATTGCTGATTTTATTTATTTATTTATTTTTAACTGGAGTGCACTAATCTTACGACTTTAACATATTACACCCTCGATCTTTTTTAAATCAACATTTTAAACTTGTCTAATTTGAACAAACAATCATTTTTATTCATTATTATCAACAATAAAGTTGCAAAGCCTATTTGATTCATATGACTCAAAATTCCAAAGCTATATGTAATTTTAAGTATATATATATATATATAATTATAAAAGAGGTCATTTGGTTATTTTGTATTTATTTTTATTTATTTGTTTTCAGTTACTTTTAATACTTTTTGCAATTTTACGAAAACGAGCGTGGAATTATGGCCGAATCGCTCTAGTTCAAAATTCAGAACAAAAGGTTTGTTTTTTCAAATACTTTTTATTATAATTTGAAATTTTTTTTATAAAAAAATTTAATAATAAACTGTCTAGAGATTCTCACAGGTGGACACAATTATTTTATGGCGCAACTGAAGAAGTAATTGGCACGTCAGAGGCTGATTCGATATTATCAGTCGATTCTAATTATCATATTGATAAAGGCTTCTGTTCTTGGCTTACAGCAATTTTCCGTATTAAGTATGTATTACATATTATTATTGCTTTAATCTTCAGATAAGTAGGTATCAGCGATATCATTATGTCTAATTTAAAGTATAGTGACAGATTAAGGGAGTTCCAAGGCTACTTTCTCTTAAGAAAAAAACTAATCCTGATGCGCATGCGCAAATTTCATTATTCTATACATACACACAACTTCTCCCGAAAACATTTAGATTTTTAATAAATGTTTCTAGATTGTTTTATAAAAGATTTCTATTTATTTTTTCAATATAATAACTATAATATAGTATAAAATAAAAACAATCTCAAAAACTTTATTAAACAATAATAATCAATTATTGTTTATTTAACAATGTGTTTAATAATAGAAGCCCTCTGTTTATGTGCAATAAATATAAATTATATAATGGGCAGCTACCAGCCTATCTGATCAACGAGATCCATGACCATGAGACGCGAATTAGAGACGATGATATATTTATTGAGAGGGCCAGGAAACAGGCAGGGCACAAGAAATTCAGGTCATTATATTTTAGAGGACTTGAGGAATTAAATTTTTTACCAGCTGAAGTGAGAAATGCATCAACTCTGATTCAATTTAATTAAGAACCACCAAGTGAGGATAGGTATATCTTAAGAGGGACAGTTGAACATTTCTATTGAGAAATATTATAACTTGACTATTAAGATTTGTAAATATTGTAATATATATGTATGAAAAATACATTTAAATATAAATAAATAAATAAATAAAATAAATATATACACTAAAGATGTGTTGCCATAGCAACTTTCTCGCAAGCATAAAAATGAAAAACTTTATATTCCAATAATTCAACAACTAAACGGCCGACCCTTCTAAAATTTTCTAATAAGCTTCCCGTTATTCTTACGAAAGATATAGTACCTGGAAAGCCGAGCTTCGCTCTGTAACTTTTGTTTGTTTTTAATTATTGTTTATTTAATAAACCATTGATTTTGTTTTGATTCAATCACATGATTTGAAAAAATAGTTACTTTAACAAATGAATATATATATACCGGGCGAGTTTTTTTATCTTGAGACAGTCTTAGAACTCAAAAGCAGTGGATTATATGAAAACAAGTTTCAAACAAAAGTTTATTTATATCAGGGGGAAACTAAACTACACTATTGTTTGTGGACCTAGAACAAGCTTTCAAGGATATTTCAAGGTCAAGTTCTGTTTTTTTAATGGAACTCTATATTTTTCATTACATTTCCTAAATCTTCAAAAAAAAAAACTGAATAACTTTCATAAGAACTATTTTTTATAGGACATCAAATAAAAAAACATTAAATCAATTAGATCTAAAAAATCCAAATAAAAATTATTCTTTTTTTTTTTTTATTTTTTTTTTTTAATGCAATCGAATGCAAGAAGGGGTGCACCAGTAAAGATGCAGCCCCTATGGATCTCGAAAGACCCTTGCATTACAGAAGAGAAGGGAAAGTTGATTAAGTGAGAGGGTGTAGACGTAGGTGTCTATGCACCCTGGTTTTGAAGGTTTGAAGATTATAGGTGCTGGGAAAGATAGAGGCTGGGAGAGAGTTCCAGTTCCTTGAAGTCATGGGGATATATGTATTCGCGAATGAAGTGGTCCGGCACTTTTCCAATTTGACCGCGAAAGAGTGTTGGGAGTCGGCGAAACGTGTGCTGCTTACAAAGCATGCTTTGGGGAATTATTGATTTTATCTCATCAGAGCACCTGCCGTGATAGTATCCTCATGAAAAGGGAAAGGGCAGAGACATCTCTTCGATTCTTAACAATTATTCAACTTAATTATCAAATGATAATGATCAAATATTTAATTATTAAATAAATATAACTATCTACTGAATTGACACTAGAAATAAACTTTTTAAGCTCAAAAATTTTAAATAGATCTATTAAGTAGAAAATAATCTCTTAAATGTGTGTATAATGAAGTTTTAAAATCATTATAAACACTTATTTTCATTGTTGTGACTTTTCTATTTAATAATTAATTATTTAATAATTAAATATTTGATCATTATTATTTGATAATTAATTTGAATGATTGTTAAAATTAATTATTAGGATTTTTTTGAGATCTAATTGATTTAATTTTTTGTTTATTTGATGTCGTATAAAAAAATAGTTCTAATAAAAGTTGTTCAGTTTTTTTTATAGATTTAGGAAATGTAATGAAAAATATGTTTCCATTTAAAAAACAGGACTTGACCTCGAAATACCCTTGAAAGCTTGTTCTACGACGACAAATAATAGTGTAGTTTAGTTTCCCCTCTTATATAAATAAACTTTTCTTTGAAACTTTTTTTCAAAAATGCACTGTTTTTGAGTTATAAGACTGTCTCAAGATAAAAAAAAACTAGTATATGTATATTTATTCGTATATTTCTGATGAGACAAACTTTTCAACCTACTTTCAAGAATAACGAAAGGTCTTAACTTTGAGAAATCTCATTTTAATAAGTGATTTATTAATTAATTAACATGTGAGTAAAAGTAAACAAAATCAGGTTTCTGTAATCACAATACAAAGCACATGGTTTTTTATTCTTGGTGATAAATAAATATATTATTTAAAAATAATATTGATAAAAAACATTTTTTGGTTTTGTTTATAAATTTAAATGATCATTTCTTTTAGAAGATTAAGTAAAATTGAAATAAACTTTTTAAAAGTGAAATAAGTAGGTTATAATGAAAGGCAGTCCAAATTATTTAAATTTTTTATTCAAATACCGACGTTTCGGAGACCTTTTCTCTCCTTTTTCAGGGTCTACAAACGAAAATAAATTAAATTAAATACTACACTCCTGAAGATCGACTGGAAACGAATTTATATTGACATCTCACGTCTATACGGGAAGAAGGCATCAGTGTCATTCAAAAATATCAACAATAATTACAAAAAACTAACTTAAAAAGTGACTGGAAGAATTTGGTATCTACAACAATGTAAAAAGAATATCATTTTCCCTCCACGTTGTT
Source organism: Forficula auricularia (assembly GCA_024734495.1). Lineage (NCBI taxonomy): Eukaryota > Metazoa > Arthropoda > Insecta > Dermaptera > Forficulidae > Forficula > Forficula auricularia. The sequence continues at coordinate 498,298 of JALMQS010000479.1, read as the reverse complement.
GAGGTGCCGAATTTGGGCTTAGGAGCTGTTTACTTTAAGAGATGCCACCACGGATGGGGTGAAATGATTTAATTGATTTATGAAAAATATTTGTTTTTTGCTAAAAAAGAATAAAGATATAGTAAACGTTGCAAGCTTTTGGCTGCTTAATTATAAGTATTGTTTAACATTTACATGTTCAAGATTAAAGTACTCGTTTTGAGTATCAGGGGAGAGTGTATTTCTTTATCAAACACCCTCCGTATTTATATTAATATTGTAGCTTATTCAATTTTCAAAATATGTCCTTAAATAAATATTTTTATTCATAATCAGGTCGAAAGTTGTTTAAAATTACTTTTGTTGATAAATTCTTGACCTGAATCTGTTTAATAATCCATTTCATGTTTGCAAAACATCTCTAATTAGTCCGATTTAAATATTCATTTTATTTGATCAAATGATAATATTTAAAACAATACATTTTATTTATTATAGGAAATGATTAAGATGATGGATGATTTTTATTATTTTTAGCTCGAAGGGTTAGTTAGAAGGATATTCGCCGGGCTTGGATGGGAGATGATCTTCAGAGATTAGAATCTCTCTTGGCGGCGTAAAGCCAGAAAAATGCTCTTTTAAAATACGAATTTGCCAGAGGCAGTTGAAAATATGCTTTAAACAAAATAATGGCACAAAGCCCGCAGAAACATGCTTTAAATAAAATATTGGCGCAAAGCCCGCATTTATTGCCTTTTCATTACAGAACGTGTATACAAATTACTTCTTAGACACAAGCCGTTTCTTTAGCAAATCGTTCCCAGGTAATCACCTCGGAGAGTTGTCTCCTTCAATGAGCTTCAACAACTGAATAACAACTGACTCTGCGTCGAGGGGCTAGCTGCCTTTATAAACCTCGCGGCCCTAATTAGCAATTAAACTGATTGGTTAATTATTCGCGGTTTTTAGGATGACGTAAGCATAAATGTTCGCGCGCTGCGTGTGATTATAAAAGGGGCGTGTCCTCGCTGCTCACCCGTCAGTCGATCGAAAGATCCTGACGGGTAAACAACAAGCAAGCGCCTTTCTCAAGGCGAAAATAAATCTTTATTTTTAAAAGGATTTTACATTGAAAGGGGTAGAGAATAAAATCCCACATTATTATTTTGAAATACCATCTAACTCTTAACAGAAAGAATTCCCTTGTCTATGCACTTTTTGTTAGTTGAGGAGTGTAATGCTTAGTCAGTCTTGACCTGAATTTCCTTTCTCTCTTAATAAAGTAATTATACATAGGAAAATATTATATTTATATTTTATTTAAATATTATGCTCTGTCGCATTTCACAACAACAACATATACAATGCATGTTTATATGGTGAAAAGTATTGTAATAATATTGTTGTTATCACTGAAAAGAGAGACAAATGGAAGCCGAGTTATACTCACCCATCAATAACTATTCATTCTAAGTTAAATGTCTTTCTCTCCTCTATTTGATTTCTCATTATTGTGTTATGTGTTAATTGTTTTGTAGACCCTGAAGAAGGGAGAGAAAAGGTCTCCGAAACGTCGGTATTTGAATAGAAAATTTAAATAATTTAGACTGACTTTCATTATAACCTACTTATTTCGCTTACTAGTCCGTCTTTTCTAAGAAAATAAATTAAATTTAAAAGTGATTTAAGTAATTGTTTTCATGTATTTTGTTTGTGTTTTTAGGATGAGCATATTCTGCAAAAATGTGGCCCGGACGCTATCCAATATTTAAGCTTTCAAAGACATATCATAGTTTATGTATTTATTGTGATGATGATATCATTGCTGGTGGTTTTGCCAATCAACTTTCAAGGAGAGCTTGAGGGCGACGAAAAGACTTTCGGCCACACCACCTTAAGCAATCTTGATCCAAAGTAAGTTTCACTTTTTATTATTATTATTATACAGGGTGTTTCACAACTAGCGTGTAGAATATGTACTTTGGGAAATTGTTGACAAGATCACTTTAACCAGTAACTGCTGTGAAGCCATTTTAAGTACGCGCACACTGTTCACCGGTCAAATTGACCGGCACGCTTAAATCGTGTTTTATCTATATTATCTACTCCTGCAGCGACGCATGCCGGAATTTGGATGATGTGCGCCAGGCATGAGAGCTTCTTATAGATTGGATGCTGCGCTCAGGAGTTATTAAGAATCAACATATTTGTAGAATTTTGTAGGGCTTTAGATTGGGGTCCCTTCCTTCAGCCGTAAGAACCAGCAGGGGAAGACGGCCGGAGGGGCCCTCGATGTGCCGGGGCTGGGTGCAGACGAACTGAGACAACGGCGAACATCATCCAATGTTAATGCGGGTTAAGAGGCATGTCGCTGTGGTACGATGTCTGGACGATGATTTGATCAAAAAGCGAATGCGTGTCGAGTTGGAGTACTTGTACTCCAGCTCAGCGAGCAATAGAAAGCCAGACATCTTGGCAAAGGATGCGTCGGGGGTGGTGTGGGTTTTGGGTTCCAGATCGTCTCCGCGCTTGCAGGACTGGGTGTTGCCCACCGAAACAAAATAGAAAAATATAGGGACAACTCCAGTCTGGTGGATAATATTGCGGAGTGATTTGGCGTCGTGCCGGGCTCGGTTCAGGGTCGAGGCCATCACACTCTCGTGGAAGGGAGTGTGGTGGCATAAAGCGGTGCAGTCCCTCATCGCCCTGGGTATATCCCAAAAAACATATAGGACATATTTAATAACAAATATAACATAAAAATCATTATACATACATATACAAAGAGATCAACCAATGAGAAATACTAAATAATTAATTAAATACCAAAATGTAAAGTACTTTCGAAGTTCGACTATAAATCGTCACGCAATTTACAGGTCGATCGCGATCAACGGGTTGGCCACCTCTGTAATAGATGACACCATCTTGTGATTTTCTAAGATTTTGCTTTATTTACTTTTTCAACAATACAAATAAATAATCAATAAAATATTGAAAAGAAAACAAATTAATATGATTAAACAATTAATTAATTAATTAGATTTAATTATGATTCATTAATTCTTCCATTTCGTTGCATAGGTCTTAGTCCTCTAGGTACTCTAGGAATTTAAACAAGAGATCAATAACTCACCTTTAGTGGTTTCAGGCGCTGATCCAGACCTCTGGTTTGTGCGGAGGGGCTAGAAATGCAAAAACTAACCACCCAAAATGTGTGTGTGTGGGGGGGGGGGGGGGGGGTCAAAAAATAGAAATACTTGCTCTTGGACAAATTCAACCAAATTTTGTATACATAATCTGTGGGTCACTAGAAGGCTAGAAATGCAAAAACTAGGTGCGGATGTGGGGTTAGGCTCCGGGGGTGGAGTGAGGCGGAGTAGGATGGATGTACAGGGGGTGGCGCGGGATGGGGTCTGGGGGGCGGTAGCGGGAGTCCAGGAGGCGTAGTGGGGTGGTCTGGGGTGTAGTGTTAAGGTGCTGGGTGGGTTTAGGGGGATGTGGTGAATGGGAAGCCAAGCCCCTGGCTAGCAAGAGGGCCGCTGGAAGGCGGACCTTGCAGCTAGTATAATAATAAAATAAATATCTAATTCATGTATTAGGTCAAATAAAATAACAAGTACCTGGCCACCGAGCGATGCTCGGTAAATTTTAGCTTCAGTTAATAGCTATATATTAATCCCCGACCGCCCCCCCTCGACCCCCACTCATCACTTCACCCACCTCCTGCACCCTCACATCCCACCCCACACCTACACCCCCACTCCGCCCCCGAAACCCCGTACCTCTCCCGGCCCCCACCTACTGAACCCCCACATCATCTACCCCGGCCCCCGCCCACGCACCCAGTTTTTGCATTTCTAGCCTTCAGTGGCCCACAGATTATGTGTATATATAGGTATATAAATAAATACGGTATAATTATTTTTTTTAATTAAATAACAATTTTTGAGTTCATCAATTAAATTGTCAAATTAATATTTGTGGAATTTAAAACTCGATTTTTAATCAATTAAATAATAATTTTTTTTTTTTTAATAAATTTTATTAAACCAATTATTTTACATTAATTAATGTATACATTGTATTTTAGCTTCGATTCCGGAGATTACTTCTCCACCATCGAGTGTCCTTAGATCATCTTTAGTCCTTATTTTTAATAAGAGGAAAAAATCTAATTATAGATAAAAAAACCTCTTTTCCGATAATTATTCCAATACTTCATATTGCGGTTTCATCCAATTAATCCTTCGATCAAATCAATCGGAATTCTCGCATCTCCTCTCCCTCTTCATTGTAATCAATTAAATTGCTCAATTTTTAATATATAATAATAATTGTAATAATCTTATTGTGGATATAAAATTAAAACCAATTATTACTGAAAAATTATTTCAATTGACAAAAAACCCATCAAAAACAACTTAGCCGAAGATGAGACCTGGACAGATCGAATGTCCAACACAAAACCCTCCTAACCAGTGACTTTCATCCAAATCGTTAGAGCCGTTTTCGAGAACCCGACCGGATATATATATATGTATATAAACTTTGCTCGTTTAATATAATAAGATAAATATATAGATAAATTTACATCAATCATTCATCAAGTAAGTATGCTTCGTTTATTTCAAATAAAATGCTAAGAAAATTCTATTTAATTTATAATTTTCTTTTGACTCGTGTGTTTATCTCATGACATTCACATACTACCCCCCCCCCCCCTCAATTCCATATATTGTATAAATTTTCAATAGTATAAGTTATAATAAGGTAATTGATTAGTTGTATACTTTACTTGTTTGTTTTTAGTTCCCCTTTTCTCTGGACCCACGTGACTTTGGCCATTTTGTTTCTGCCCTTGGGTATCATCATAATGCGTCGCTTTTCTACAACAATGCGAGTAGAAGACCGGGATACAAATGTTTCCAGGACACTGATGATAACCAATATTCCTCATCGATACTGTGATACCGCCGATTTACACCGACATTTTAGGTAGGCATTCGAACAAGTTTAACAATAAATTGGCTAAAGGGCCAGTGTGATGGAAAAAAGTAAAATAAAAAAATGTTATCTCCTATTTTAAACCTTTATTTTAAGACAGTGTAAATCGATATTGTTAAACCGTTTCGAGCACTACACGTGTGCGTTGGCTGGAAAACATCGTGGATGTCTTATATTTTTAAGTTTTAACTTTTATAGAATTTTTTTTAAATGGTGCTAATGAGGTTTATAAAACTCACCATGTCACAAAAATACGCACAGTTGATCTCCAGCAGACGTTTTGAGATTTTTTGTAATTTATAAATATCTAATTTAATTTCAGAGAAGCCTACCCTCAACTAGAAGTACAAGACGTCCAACCGGCCTATGATATTACACGTCTCAGTAAACTTGATAAGGAGAGAGAGAAAGGTAATATGTAATTATACCTGGGTGAGTTTTTTATCTTGAGACAGTCTTATAACTCAAAAACAATGCATTATATGAAAAAAAAGTTTCAAATAAAAGTTTATTTATATCAGGGGGGAAACTAAACGCACGCTATTGTTTGTCGACCTAGAACAAGCTTTCAATGGGTATTTCGAGGTCAAGTTCTGTTTTTTAAATAGAAACCTATATGTTTCTGTACATAATTCTGTAATCTACGAAAAAAACTGAACAACTTCTCATTAGAACTATTTTTTTATACGACATCAAATAAAAAAAATATTAAATCAATTAGATCTCAAAAAAAATCTTAATAATTATTTTTAACAATCATTCAACTTAATTATCAAATAATTATGATTAATAATTAATTATTAAATAAATATTTATTAAATCGAAAAGTCACAACAATGAAAATAGGTGTTTAGAATGATATTAAAACTTCATTATACACAGATTTAAGAGATTATTTTCTACTTAATCAGAACTACTTAAAATTCTTGAGTTTGCTAAAAGTTTCATTTTACTCGGATCAATCTAGATGTAGATGAGTTAACAATATTGTGTTCAGCATATAATAAAAAAGCTGGAGCATTTTTTTGTTCAAGACATGGTTGAAATGGTCTTGAGTTTATATTAGTGAAAATGGAAGAAGTGTTTTGGGGCCTGCCATTCGAAATGAATGCCGAGCCTTTTCCTGTTAGGAATACACCCTCACCAGCTTCACTTTAATCCGTCTTGTAAATCAGTCACAAAAAAAAACAAGAAATGTACAAGGCTTACGAAGAAGAACTGGAACAGGCCAAAAATAACGAAATTTGACAGGCTGGAATTCATCCAGAAAACTTGCGATGACACTATACCACAGAACGAGTGCAGGAAAATTATTAAATTATTATTAAATTATTTATTGAATAATTAAATATTTGATCATTATTTTTTGATAATTAGAATTATGAATGATTGTTAAAAAACATATTAGTAAGGATTTTTTTGGAGATCTAATTAGATTAATACCTATCTACTCTTATTCAACGAGCAAAAGTGTATATATATTTGCTTATCTTGGTTCTGTACACGAAAGAACGGCTCTACCGATTTTGATGAAACCAACTCTATTAACAAGTTTTGAGTGATGAGACAACGATCTGACTAGGTCTGGACCTAGACAAATTTAATCTTAATTGATCTTTTCTTAATAAAGAAATTATTGACGAGATAAAAATCTCAATAAAAAATTTGTTTACATTTTCAATTATCTTTTATTTATCAATTGGTTTTTTAACTTTAAAACCCACTAATAGGTTATAGCAAATATTAATATATTATATTAAAATTAAAACAATTTAATTGATTATAAATTCGAGTAATGAATCCCACAAAGAGTTAATAAGAAATATGATTATATGTTAGAATTTGCCAAATTAATGCGATTATTTATAAAACTCGAATAATTGATTTATTTAAGTGAAAAAATTATACGTGGAATTTATTTATATATCTATAGGTATAATACATAAACTGTGGGCCACTAGAAAATTAGAAATGCGACATCACTGGGGTGGAGCATAGAGATTGGGGTGCAGGAGTTGAAGGAGTTGGCGGGTTCGGAAGGTCCAGGGGGTATAGCGGGGGCCCGGTGCCTGGGGGTGGAATTTGATCCAGGGAATGTGTGGTGTGCGGTGCCGGAATCATGGTGAGCTTGTGGGGTCCTCTAGAAATGTGGGTGGTTTTTATCAGAATTTTCAAATTAAAAATAATATTAGTATATAACTTTTAACTGGCGCGAAAAGCTGCCGAGCATAGCCTTCGGTGCCGGCTCCAGCTACTTTTTTCTTATATGATGTCGTATAAAAAATAGTTCGAACAACAATGACAAGTTGTTCAGTTTTTTCTGTAGATTCAGAATATGTACAGAAACATATAGGTTTCATTAAAAAAAACAGAACGTGACTCGAAATACCCTTAAAAAGCTTATTTTAGGTCGATAAACAATAGCGTAGTTTAGTTTCCCCTTGATATAAATAAACTTTTATTTGAAACTTTGTTTTCATATTGTGTTATGAGTTATAAGACTGTCTCAAGATAAAAAACTCACACCTGTGTTTAATTATTTTATAAAAATAATTATCAAATTATAATAATTATCAACCAATATTTTCTATGTTTATTTACAACTGTTCTTTTTTACAACAATGATAATAATTTAACAAAAACATAAACAATAACATAACCAAATATATCTACAACACCTGTTATATTATAATTTTAATTAAAGCTAACATCAATAATTAAAAACAAATGAGTCTCTTTTAGAATTTTAATTAAAAAAAAACCATTAATATTATTACTGCCCAATCTCTTATATTTTTAAAAATTTAGGTTTTCTATAAAGTTTAAAAAAATCTTTTTATCAGATAGATAGATAATGTTTACTTGTTGGAGGACACACCAGCATTTTTGCAATACAAAAAGCAAAACAAGAACACAGCTTAATTTAAATAAAATATAGATTAGAAAATGAAGCGGCAGTCCATAAATTATTTACTTTATTCAATTTCCGACTTCCGAGACTTTTTCTCTCCTTCTTCAGGCTATGGAATAGTCATTGATGAGCTCACTCACCCATCAATGACGACTATTCAATACCCTGAAGAAGGAGAGAAAAGTCTCCGAAATGTTTGAAATTGAATAAAAGTAAATAATTTATGGACTGCCTTCATTTTAACCTACTTATTTCGACTTTAACAGTCCGTTTTTCTTATTGAAAATAAATAAAAGTACCGTAGATACCATGGCCACCGAGAGATGCTCCGCAGCTTCCCGCTTCCGGTCAAAAGCTATATACTAATCCCTGACCCCCCCTCGCCTCCGGACCCCCACGACTTCACTCGTACCCCTTCACTGCACCCCCCACATCTACCCCCACTGTCACTCCCGCGCTTCAACCCCGCCCCCTCACCCAGTCGTTTGCATTTCAAGTCTCTTTTAGTGCTGCAGATTATGTGTATCCAGGCATGTATAGGTATGTAAATAAATACCGTGCTAATAATTTTTTTTTTCTAATAAATAACGAGCACTTTTGAGTTCGTCAGTTAAATTGCCAAATTTTCAATATATTTGTGGGTTCACTTTCAATGGAACAGGCGAATTTTCGATCAATGCATTGTCTCAACTTTTAATATATAATAATATTTATAATGATCTATCAGTGGCATGTTACCATTAAAAAACTAATTAATTATTAAAACGAAATTGAATAAAAATGTAAATATACATTTTTATCAAGACAACCACCTGTGAATAATTATTTCAATTAACAAAAAAACCCATCAAAAACAACTTAGCCGAAGATGAGACCGTGACAGATCGAATGTCCTCAACACAAAACCCTCCTAACCCGTGAATTTCATCCACAATCGTTAGAGCCGTTTTCGAGAACCCGATTGGATATATATATATATACAAGATTTGCTCGTTTAATATAATAAGATATAGATTATATAGAATTTTAATTGCTTGTTTTGTATTTTTTGTTGATTTCAGATTTATCAATCTCGTTTATATTGTGAAAATTATTTAAAAACGACCGGCATCCGTTTGGACATGCGTCCATACGCAGGTGGCTACGCCTGTAGCTGTTGCGACATGTTCGGGTGTCCGACTGTCGACGCAATTGAATATTACTCGTCGGAGGAATCGCGTTTAAGGGAGCTGGTGGACACGGAACGGATATCCGGCGTTGACGCAGCCCCTGGGCATCGCCGCTGACCGCCTCAGCTCGGCTGCGACAGGCCAAGCAGATCGAGGGAAGATCACCGGCAAGAGGTCAGCTGGGGATAGCTGCTTCCAGAGACTGTGCCAGGTGCGCATCGGCATAGCACCGGACCTCCCGCAATCCAGCACCTCTCGCGGCTCGCTCAAGCCGCTACAGGTGTGCGGGCATGTCTAGCACCCCTCGCCCACAGAATATCTACTGGTAAAAAACTATATACCTACATTTTCCTTGCCTACAGTTCAAAATGTTCATTTATGCAGGGTTAAAATAAGGAACGTGACACCTTGTATTTATACATCAACTTTTAAGAAGTTAGATCGATTGGTTCTAGGTGAAACATTTTAATATAATAATAAAACTTGAGCAAGATGCGAGGTAGGTTCCACAAAATAAAAAAAAAAATTTGTGAATTTTTTTTTCTGTGCCGAGGTTACTGGGGCATTCCCCATTCTCCTCCGACAATCAACCCCTTCCAAATCCTAGTTAGCGTCTTACCCCACCCGTATTGTTGTCTGCGCACCCGGCAGGCAGGCTCCAACAGTCTCAACCAGCAGTAGTCTCGCCTCTCGCGATATTTATATCTTGTTTAAAAGGCGCGATCAAAAACAATTTTCGTTAATATGTTAATTATTCTTTGATGAGAAAATTATAAATATATATATCTTATAATTAAGGTGGATTGGTATATACATTCAAGTTAAAAATTGTTCCTTTTGATCATAGTCAGTTTATTTTTAATTTAATTTTTTTTAACAGTGTATAAAAGGGAATACCTATGTGTAAAATCAACTGGTGTGGTCACCACACGACTTTCACATCTCACTTATTTGAAATCATCGCGACACACACCTACTTTACACCCCTTCCTTTATTTAAATATGATTAAATATTTGACACAACTAATAACTCATGACACTTGATAAGTATAGCAATTAAAAAAATCGTTAGTGTCGTTTTTGAGAAAATAAAAACAAACAAACAAACAATCTTTCATGTAAATCTCCGCTTCCGGTTTTTCTGATTTCAACTAAAAGTTTGCTGTACTCCTTCTAGCCTACATCGAGCGTAAGTTTCAATTTCGTAGCTCATTTATCTTTATTTACTTTTTCAACAATACAAATAAATAATCAATAAAATATTGTAAACAAAATAAATTAATGATTAAACAATTAATTAATTAGATTTAAGTATGCCTTCAGGTCACTTTTTTACTTTCACATTTATATTCTACTAGAATACTAATGCTTCTTGATAGCAACGCGATCGCCTTCTAGCTTATAATCAACTTAAGTTTCGATAGCTCTGAGACTTATAATGGATCGCTACACGCAGGAGGGTACATACACACCTAACTAATGGATTTTGCTCTTCCTCGGGGCTACAATGTCACGGTTTCCAACATTAAAGCGCTCCACCTAGAAGTTACAAAATGAAATTACCTTTTTTTATCTCTGAGATGCAAACTCACAAAGTGTCGTGAAACTAAAGACTCAGAACTATCACAATACTTCACATTGTAGAATATAAATGTAGAAATTTAAAAAAGGACCTGAAGCATTTGATTAAATTTAATTAAATTAATTGTGTAGGGATCGATTTTCTGCTTTTTTTCAATTAGAAATGTAATTTATTTTTCGATGTTAATCGATTCGTGGCTTATGAAAGACTAATTAGCGAAGAAGAAGACCACGCCTTTTTATAATTAATCGAGCGCGATCTAGGGAAAATTATCAACCAATCACCTTAATTACCAATTAAATCGACGGCTATAAAAGAAGCGAAGCCGTAATTAGCGAGTCAGTTGCAATTCAGCCCTCACTGTGTGAAGAGCTGTTTTACGCTCTCCAAGAGTTCGCCTGTCGACTTTGGAACGATTGAAGAACAAAGCTGTACGAAATCTTGTAACCACGAAGAAGTAATAAATTTCGGGCCTTGTGCCATTTATTTTGTTGAAAGCATTTTTCACGGCCTCCGGCCAAGTTCTTATTTTGAAAAGCATATTTCACTGCCCCCCGGGCAATTTCTTATTTTAAAAAAGCATTTTTCACAAGCCTCCGGGCCAATTCTTATTTTGGGAAAGCAAATTTCACGGCTTTACGCCACCAAGAGAGGTTTTCACCTCTGAAGAAAATCGACGACATCGGCGCTCCTCCGATATCTTTCCATCAAGCCTTTCGAGTCAAAAACTCATCTTCATCCATCACCGGGATTATTTCCTATAAATTTGGGGGCTCAAGCCGCGAGTCTCGTTAGAGGCTTTATCGGACGGAGCCGTGACCCATCATCGGTTCGGACCCGGAGGAGGTTTTGTCTCCGACTCGCCTCGAGGCACGCCGACCTGCTTTTGCGCGGGCAAACCGCATTTTCTTACCGCGCGCCCGGCAGCCAAGCGACGAGCGAAGGCAAGGCGACGCTAGAACGAGCGCAGCAGCAGCGGCCATCAGATTGATAGTGATCGAACGAAGGGGCCGAGACCAACACGACGACGGCAGCGCCACTCGC
>JALMQS010000479.1:361212-463461 GCA_024734495.1 Forficula auricularia | reverse complement strand
TGATAAAATCGGATATTCTTGATCGGGCTTTACAACTAACTTTTACTTTACAAGTGAAGCTAATAAAGCGTAAAAATCAAATTAATTATTTTTCACTAGAACAACCGAAAGGCTGAAGTCGCAGTTAGCGCAAGACGTGAAATTAGAAAACAACCGAAACATGAAGCACTCCACCTGAAAAAAAGCCAAGACTTAATTAAACATTCTTATTATTATTACTAATAAATTGTAAATATTATAATCTACATAAGTATATTTAATATTAAATAAAGTAATTTTTTTGTAACAAATTTATTTATTTATTATTAAACCACAATCCCTTAATATTCAAATTATCCACAGGTTGTTGTTTGAAGCTTCTAGATTCTAGAAACCTTATAAAACATTTGGTTTATGAGAAGAAGAAAAGACATGATTTATTTATTATATGAATTAATAATGAATGATTTTTGACATTGAATTATATGTTTGTAGTAGAAGACAATTACATAATTCTTTACATACACATCATAATTTTTCAAACTTTGAAAAAAGCTGCTGCTGCCAATTTATTTATTTATTGAAATGGATTTAAAAATATATTTATTTCAAGAAAATATGAATTAATTCTAAACGTTTTAACAAATAATAATTCTTCTTCGTTTATTTAAGCCTACCTAAAGCCGCCTTGCTAGTTCACAAATAGAGCTAGGTATTTTTTTTTACTTTTTTGTTTTTTAAGAAAGATCAAATAGTCATTTTCACGAGTTAGGTACTCTTGAATAAGGCTTCGACAATGTATATAAATGTCCGTGATTAGGAAGGTTTTTTCGGATTACACACACCATTTGTGGTTTGAAATAGAAAATGAATTAAAAATTAAAATTTTTTCTTTTCAAGTTCACAGCGTTTTAGTCAGTTGAATTGGTTGGAGTCGATTGTAAGTTATAATATAATTAAATTAGAGAATAAAGATAAGCCTTTATTATAGACAAAAGGATTTAAATAAATAAATAAAAGGATCAGCCTAGACGACGATCATGTCTCTACTTGATTCCTGACATATTCTCAGCAGGATTACTTTGTATATTTGTGTTTTATTTATTTATTTGTTGAAGTGGAACTTTTTGTAATTATCTGTTTGATTTTTTTTTGTTACAATAAAGGGGAAACTACTCAATGGAGGGGAAGTCATTTTTTTAAAACCCACTAATGTAGATGACAAATCAAAATTAGAAAATTTAAATTATTATTTTAATAGATCATGACTGTTGTGATGGCTCACGCTAGAGTTTGTGAGAGGCACCCTCCTGAGTGACAAGAGTGACGAAGGCCAGTCATGGCCATGTTATCCAAGTGAACACATTAAAGAATGTCAACACTCAATCGGTGTACTTGTTTTATTTAAAATACCTAACACAACAATGACAAATAAAATTTATTAAAATTAGGAAATATAAATTATGTAGCCGTAGATGTTATTTTTATCTAACGGGTAATTAAGTTTCTCTCCTCCCAGCACGTGAGCTTATGTGGATGATGAGGTTCACAAATATTTTTGTTTATTTATTTATTTTATTTTTTAAATCATGACTTTCATCAACCGCTCCTCCGTGGAGCCTATGATGAAAAAAAACAAGAACCCTGGATCTTCGCGAGTCCGGTTCCATAGTTTTAAAGAGCGAGTCTTTTATCCATTAAGATACTTATCTTTGAGCACAAACTAATACCTAATTGAGTGGATATCGATGAGGCAGTCCAAAAAAAGAAGAAGATAATTTACACTATCTTTTTATGAATATTTCACTTATCAGTCCGTCTCCAAAAATTAATACCTAATATTTATATATATGAAGTTGGGATTTCATTTATTTAATCTTTAATCCCCTCTTTATTCATTTTCGCGGCTCTGCAGTGGCCTGGCTATTATTCATTGAATATAATTTATCAGTTAATTTGAAATAAATACCATTCTTTTATAAAAATTATAATAAATGGTTTTATAGAACATTAAATTTTTCATTTTTGTTATTCAGTTCCATAATAAATATTGGATAAATTAGCCCACAGGACACATATCATTGATATGATATCAATATAAGAGCTTTGGTATTCGTTTGTCATAAATAACAGTATTATTTAATTAGATAATAGTGGCCCTACAATATTATTTAGCAGTAATATTTTTAAAGCAATTCACTACGTCCATTTTTATTCAACCTTGTGATGAATGAATTAATAAAAGACCTAAAAAATGTCCAAGGCTACTCAATGGGAGATGAGAATATCAATATTGTGTGCTACGCCGACGACGCGGCTCTTATTGCAGAAAGCGAAAACGACCTCCAAAGACTCTTACATAAATTTGCACTTTCCTGCGAAAAATTCCAACTCAAGATATCTTCGAAAAAGACGAAAACTCTCACAAAAGCTAGAGAACCAGTAAGCTGTAAGCTACACTTTATAACACCATAGTGGAACAAGTGCCATCCTTCAACTATCTCGGTATTCAGATTACCAGCTCCAAAAGCGTTAGCGAGGAAGTCAGGCTTCAATCTATTAAGTCGTCCAAAATATCAGGATGCCTGAATGAAACGGTTTGGTCAAACAAGTTTCTGGGAACGGAAGCAAAAGTTCGCATTTATAAGACCGTTGTGGGACCAATTTTGACATATGCTGCCGAAACAAGAACAGACATCTCAAAAACAAGAGAAATATTGGAAGTTTGTGAGATGAAAACGCTACGCAGAATTGCGGGTAAAACAAGGATGGACAGGGCCAAAAATGAAGATATTAGGGAAAAGTGCAATATACAAAAAGTCAGCGTATGGGTCAAGAAGAACAGAATGGAGTGCACACGTATTGCGAATGAACGAAAGACCGGCTGGTGAGGAAGGTACCATATATGACAACCCTACCGGGAAAAGAAGACGGGGCCGTCCAAGAAAACGATGGAAAGACGCTCTGGAGTAAACAGGCCTTTAGCCTAACAATAAGAAGAAGAAGAAGATTTTTAAAGTATGAAATTGGTATCCCACAATTTCAAATAATTTTTTGTAATTAGAAATTGCGGATATATTAAACTGTTTGTGGGTTTTAAAAAGATTATATTTAAATTTGTAGTAAAAATTCATTTAGAGTTTTCTTATTAGAACTTTTGGAATAACAATAGCAAAAAAAAATGCTAAAGTTCCTCCTGGGACTTAAAGTTCACTTTTATGAACCATACCGGTTACTTGACCCCACAGGAATCTATGTTTCAAATTTCAAGTCAATCGGTTGAGCCGTTTAACCCTGGGGTCGGTGAACATAGAGATATAGAATCCCAAAACTACTATATTGATATCAATTATTCAGAGGAAAAGGAAAAATAATACGTGTTATATTATAACATTCACTGACAAAGTTTTTATAAAAAATTTATCAAGAGAGAAACTTGACATTAATTTATTCGCCATCTTGTATAATCCTTTTGGTAGAGAATTTTCTAATCCACAATTTCGCCCTCGTATAATTTATTAAGCTCACATTATATTATCGATGGGGATAAATAACGACTAAATAAAGGTGTATACAAAAATGCTGAAACTTAGCAGAATGCCTCCTTAAATACCCTTAAATACAACTGAAACATCAGCTCCAGAAACATCGACCGATTTTTTGTAAACTTTGAGTAAAAAAATTTTAATTTACAAATTTTCTATTTTACAGCCATAACTAAAAATTATAAACCCGACCATATCAAAGCTTTAACATGAAAATGTATTGTCAGTGTTTGAAAATTCACCATTTTATTATTCGAACTCAAAACCAGAATCTATTTATTTGCTGGGTAATATCTACCTTTCTAATCTACGTATTTAGTTAGGCTACCTGCGCCTCAAAACAATAATTTACTTTTAACACTTTTTTTATTATCTACTTATAAAAAACATTAAAAAAAATATTTACATCAATCAATCGTATATATTAATAACAATTTATTAATTTTCAGATCGATATTTATATTATATATTTATACCCTTTATATTATTTTATGAAACATACAGTTGATTGAAAATATATAAATACCTTTATATATATAAAATGAAAATATATAAACTTTGCTAAATTAGTATTATTAAAATTAAAATTAACTTAATAAAAAAATAAGTAAAAAAAAACTTAATTTTCTAGCTAGATTTTATTAAAAACTTCTGTATGACTATTAAAAATATATAAGCGAAAGTAAAATTTGGACTTTACATTGTTAATTCCATTTAAAATATTATCGACAATAAAAATAAAATAATAATAAGTAATTGGACTTTACATTGTTAATTCTATTTAAAATATTATCGACAATAGAAATAAAATAATAATAATTGGAATTTACATTGTTAATTCCATTTAAAATATTATCGACAATAGAAATAAAATAATAATTGGACTTTATATTGTTAATTCCATTTAAATTATTATCGACAATATAAATAAAATCTTAATAATTGGAATTTACATTGTTAATTCTATTTAAAATATTATCGACAATAGAAATAAAATAATAATAATTGGAATTTACATTGTTAATTCCATTTAAAATATTATCGACAATAGAAATAAAATAATAATTGGACTTTATATTGTTAATTCCATTTAAATTATTATCGACAATATAAATAAAATCTTAATAATTGGAATTTACATTGTTAATTCTATTTAAAATATTATCGACAATATAATAAATAAAATAATAATAATTGGAATTTACATGGTTAATTCCATTTAAAATATTATGGACAATAGAAATAAAATAATAATTGGACTTTACATTGTTAATTCCATTTAAAATATTATCGACAATAGAAATAAAATAATAATAATTGGACTTTATATTGTTAATTCTATTTAAATTATTATCGACAATAAAAATAAAATAATAATAAGTAATTGGACTTTTACATTGTTAATTCTATTTAAAATATTATCGACAATAGAAATAAAATAATAATAATTGGAATTTACATTGTTAATTCCATTTAAAATATTATGGACAATAGAAATAAAATAATAATTGGACTCTTTACATTGTTAATTCCATTTAAAATATTATCGACAATAGAAATAAAATAATAATAAAAATTGGAATTTACATTGTTAATTAAAATAATAATAATAATAATAAAATTCATTCTTTCAATGGCAAAATAGTTTAATTCTATTTTTGTTTGTTATAATAAGAATAAGTTAATTCTTATAAAATATTATATAAATGAAAATAACGGTCTCGTGAGCTTGTTAGTATGATTATGCCACACTTAATAATTAAAGCTATTTTTTTATTAATCTCTATGTATTTATGCATAGAGAAGATAACAGGTCCGGTTAAGAAATTAAATTATTTATAATAATTCTGCTTATTATAAAAAAAATTGTTAATTTTATTTTATATTATAGGTATACTTATAAAGGCATCCACGGTTAAGAACATTTGTAATAAAATAAGATAAAATAAGAGCCTCATTTGGGGTTTATAACTTAAAAAAATAATAATTTGTAAGGTTGCATTTGGTGTAAATCAGTGCATTTAAAACTTAGTTTTTTCGCGGATGAGCATATCATTCGGGGATTTTATAAAAATAATTTAAAGGGGGTGTTGAAGTGGATTATCTAAATGGGACAATACAAATGAAATTTGATGTAAAATTTCGTCAAGGTTCGAGTTCTGAAAATAGAAAAAATTCCTATTTATACTAAGTATGACTTTACCCCAAAAAACCTTCTAAATCATCATCAATCTGGCCAGATAATGTTTAACATAAAAAAAAGTTTAATTAAGTTGGGGATCGACTGTAAAAGTTATGAAGATGATCAGGAAGTATCAGGTTTTCAGTCAAAAATATTTGATCAAATAGCCCTGAAGATGATCAAATAAAAGATCACAAGCAAGTCAATTACCTAAATTTTAATTTTCTCATTAATATATCAAAGAATAATTGATACGTCAACAAGAATTATTTTGACCGCGCTGATTTGAAAAAAGATATTTTTATCTCGCGAGACTACTGCGGATTACGCTATTGGAGTCTGCGGATTATTAAGTCTGGACCAAGACTGGGAGATCGAATATATAACATCTGAGATTTCAAATTCACTTGGTGATCCATCCGAATGTCTAGCGGGCTATACGCGAAATGACGTTGGATTGTAGCTAAGTGGATTACATCTTTTTCCCTCTTGGTCCAGATTTAATACTCCGCAGACTCCAATAGCGTAATCCGCAGTAGTCTCGCGAGATAAAAATATTTTTTTTCAAATCAGCGCGGTCAAAATAATTCTTGTTGACGTATCAATTATTCTTTGATATATTAATGAGAAAATTAAAATTTATTTAATATCATTATTTCAAGTTAGAAATATATAAGTTCAAATATTATTTTCACTCAATATTTGACAAAAATTCCCTACATTAGAGTCGCGATCGAATAAAATGTACAAAACCTTCAGTTAAGTCAATTACCAATTGGATATTGAAAAGTTGTTGTTTTAGCAAATTAGCTACTCAAACACACTGATGATGAAGGCCAAGGGTATGTTTTATAAATAATTTGAAAATCGAATAAATTGATATTTTTTTTTTTGCATTCTAATGAAAAGAAAAGAAAATGGCCTTTGATCAATACTAATAACTAATAAATGTCTTTTATCCATTAAAACTTTGGCTTGCTATAATTAGGGTAGGCACACACAGTCGATTTTCAGTCGACGCAACAATTTAGTTGGGTTGGTTTGAAATAGTGATGCATTATCAATTTATAACCAACTCTAATTAACTAACTAAGCTCGATTTTTTTATCAAAAGTGCTTATCGATTGATTTGATCAGGGAGGTAGGGAGGGAAGGCTAGCTCGAGAAAGTGTCTCCACATGACGTCACCAGCCCCTCCAGCCGCCATCTTGCGACTGGCAGCTGGAGGGGAAATGCCTGTCCTGACTGGAGACACCCCCACTCCTGCTTTTCTAGCCTAGCTGTTCCTCCTTAGCTCCTTGATTTTGATTAAACAATCGAGTTAATCTACAGTTGTGTTGTGTATGCACCTATGTACATTAAACTTAAGTACCTGGAGCCACCGAGCGATGCACGGTAACCCCTGACCCCCCCCATCCCTCCCGAAACCACACACCTTGCCCCCCACCCCGAGATCCCCCACAACTGCACCTCCCACATTCACCCCACCCCGCACCCAGTTTTTGCATTTCTAGCTTTCTAAATTTCCACATATATATTATGTGTATATTTGTTTACTCGTACACCAATTTGCCCACATTGGTTCATATTGACAAACATTATAAAAAATAAATAGGAAAAAAATAATAAAAAAAATAATCGTATAGAATCTGAAATAAAAACATAAAATTAAATAAGATTTGTTTCCAAGTTATATAAAAAAAAAAACCCCACTTCAATCACTTTATTTGTAAACACACCTGTAATGTTATGATTTAGACACGTGTTGATTAAAAACAAACAAAAAATTCCTAATTTTAATATATATATATTTAATATTTGCTATAACCTATTAGTGGGTTTTTGAAATTAAAAAATATTTTATTTGTTTCATTCATTGACCGCGTAGAAAACCTGAAGAAGGAGGAAAAAACCTCCGAAACGTCGGTTTGAAAAGGAAAGGACGAATGATTCCAATAAATTACACCTTATTTGATATGTTAATTTTTTCTTTTTCCTCACTACCCCTGGTCTGCCTTCCATTACATTCAATTGAATAATGAATATTTTCTTCAAAACTCTTCCACTCGCATCATAAGTCTTACCTGAACTTCTTAAAATTGAAGATATTGCCCATCAAAATTTCAAATAGAATTGTTACAAATCGATATTGCACTAAATTGTTGATTTATATTAAACGATTAACGAATCAATTCCTGTAATTGTGATAATCTATTTTTTATTATTTCTCCAGTTGAAATAAACTGAAAAAAAACTTTAACATTAATAACAAAAACGGAATTTACATTGTTAATTAAATAATAATAATAATAATAAAATTCATTCTTTCAATGGCAAAATAGTTTAATTCATTTTGTTTGTTACATAATAAAACCAGTTAATTCTTATAAAATATTATATAAATGAAAATAACGGTCTCGTAAGAAGCGCATTAGTATGATTATATACACTTAATTAAAGCTATTTTTTTATTAATCTCTATGTATTTATGCATAGAGAAGATAACAGGTCCGGTTAGAAATTAAATTATTTATAATAATTCTGCTTAATATAAAAATTATTTAATTTTATTTTATATTATAGGTATACTTATAAAAGGCATCCACGGTTAGAACATTTGTAATAAAATAAAGATAAAATAAGAGCCTCATTTAGGGTTTATAACTTAAAAAAATAATGATTTGTAAGGTTGCATTTGGTGTAAATCAGTGCATTTAAAACTTGATTTTTTCGCGGATGAGCATATCATTCGGGGATTTTATAAAAATAATTTAAGGGGGTGTTGAAGTGGATTATCTAAATGGGACAATACAAATGAAATTTGATGTAAAATTTCGTCAAGGTTCGAGTTCTGAAAATAGAAAAAATTCTATTTATACTAAGTATGACTTTACCCAAAAAAGCCTTCTAAATCATCATCAATCTGGCCAGATAATGTTTAACATAAAAAAAGTTTAATTAAGTTGGGATCAAACTGTAAAAGTTATGAAGATGATCAGGAAGTATCCAGGTTTTCAGTCAAAAATATTTGATCAAATGGCACAAGATGATCAAATAAAGATGCACAAGCAAGTCAATTACCTAAATTTTAATTTTCTCATTAATATATCAAAGAATAATTGATACGTCAACAAAATTATTTTGACCGCGCTGATTTGAAAAAAGATATTTTTATCTCGCGAGACTACTGCGGATTACGCTATTGGAGTCTGCGGATTATTAAGAATCTGTACCAAGACTGGGAGATCGAATATATAACATCTGAGATTTCAAATTCGCTTGGTGATCCATCCGAATGTCTAGCGGGCTATACGCGAAATGACGTGGATTGTAGCTAAGTGGATTACATCTTTTCCCTCTTGGTCCAGATTTAATACTCCGCAGACTCCAATAGCGTAATCCGCAATGATCTCGCGAGATAAAAATATTTTTTTCAAATCCCAGCGCGATAAAGTATTCTTGGCTGTGTATCAATGTATTCTTTGATATATTAATGAGAAAATTAAAATTTATTTAATATCATTATTTCAAGTTAGAAATATATAAGTTCAAATATTATTTTCGCTCAATATTTGACGAGAATTCCCACTACATTAAGTCGCGATCGAATAAAATGTACAAAACCTTCAGTTAAGTCAATTACCAATTGGATATTGAAAAGTTGTTGTTTTGAAAATTGGCACTCAAACACACTGATGATGAAGGCCAAAAGGGTATGTTTTATAAATAATTTGAAAATCGAATAAATTGATATTTTTTTTGCATTCTAATGAAAAGAAAAGAAAATGGCCTTTGATCAATACTAATAACTAATAAATGTCTTTATCCATTAAAACTTTGACATATAATTAGAATTTGACACACAGTCGATTTTCAGTCGACGCAACAATTTAGTTAGGTTGGTTTGAAATAGTGATGCATTATCAATTTATAACCAACTCTAATTAACTAAACTGAAAACAATTTTTTTATCAAAAGTGCTTATCGATTGATTTGATCAGGGAGGTAGGGAGGGAAGGCTAGCTCGAGAAAGTGTCTCCATGACGTCACCAGCCCCTCCGGCCCGCCATCTTGCGACTGGCAGCTGGAGGAAATGCCTGTCCTGACTGGAGACACCCCCACTCCTTTTCTAGCCTAGCTGTTCCTCATAGCTCGATTTTTTAGTCGCTAATCGAGTTAATCTACAGTGTATTGTGTATGCACCTATGTACATTAAACTTAAGTACCTGGAGCCGCCGAGCATTGCACGGTAACCCTGACCCCCCCCCATCCCTCCGAAACCACACACCTTGCCCCCCACCCCCGAGATCCCCCACAACTGCACCTCCCACATTCACCCCACCCCACTTTTTCCAGTTTTGCATTTCTAGCTTTCTAATGGTCCACATATATATTATGTGTATATTTGTTTACTCGTACACAATTTGCCCACATTGGTTCATATTGACAAACATTATAAAAAATAAATAGGAAAAAAAATAATCGTATAGAATCTGAAATAAAAACATAAAATTAAATAAAGTTTGTTTCCAAGTTATATAAAAAAAAAAAACCCCACTTCAATCACTTTATTTATAAACACACCTGTAATGTTATGATTTAGACACGTGTTGATTAAAAACAAACAAAAAATTCTGAAATTTTAATATATATATATTAATATTTGCTATAACCTATTAGTGGGTTTTAAAATTAAAAAACCAATTAAAAATAAAACATAATTGAAAAAAATGTAAACAAACTTTTTTATTGAGATTTTCATCTATCAATAATTACTTTAATTAAGGGAAGATCAATTAAGATGAAATTTGTCGAGGTCCAGACCTAGCCAGATCGTTTTCTCATTCTCAAAACTTGTTAATAGAATTTGCTTCATCAAAATCGGTAAAGGCGTTTTCAAAATAGAACTAAGATACAAATATATATATAAACAAATATACAATTTTTGCTCGTTTAATAAGAGTAGATATATTTATGTCCATCAACTAAACTAACACTCGACTGAAAATCGACTGTGTGTGCCTAGTTTTATTTAAATCGATATTTTTATAAATAAAAAACTTTATTTTTTTTCAAGGCTTTTTAAAGTCGTTGTTAGGGCCTCAGTTGAGTGCGTTATGGTGCGTGTCCGCGCCGCGCCCCCCACCAAGTTGATGGGGTCCTAACAATTATTTGTGCAGGGCGTTGTTTGTGCCCTGGTGGAAAGCCGGGTTGGGCGCCACCCGCTTAATTAGCGGGGGAGGGGCTACTAGTTGGTGGTTGACCCCTCCTTCCATTCGATGCTCAGTCGAGATCGAATTGCTTCACTTATAGCATGACTGAAATATTATCAGTCATGCAAAAGTGTCGCAACGATCTGACTGAGTCATCTAGCGGCCGTGTCTAAAGGCTCGTAGCCAAAGCAACAGCGAGCCGCTACAGTCGTCTTTACATATTATGTAGAAGATAACGTTCTCATGCCAATGCCATGACAGTTTTGAAAATAATGACCGGAGTGGAAATCTAGCTTAGTCCAAGTCTACCTATATGCTCAGTAGTCTAGATCAGTGTTTCTCAACCACGACTGGTCCGTGATAAATATTTACTGGTCCGCGAAAAGGTTTTTCACTAGACCACTAAAATCTGTAAAATCGTCGCATATTAATAATAATATAATCTTAATTTAGTTAGAAACTTTCATGTAGTTTTCCAGAATAAATATATTTTTACTTTGACTTTAATCAAATTATAAATATTTATTTTATATAATCAAAATAATATGGGTGATTTTATTTTTTATTGGTTATTTAACTATGTTATACCTGGAGGCACCGAGCGATGCTCGGTAACTTCTTCCTTCGATTAAAAGTTTTATTTTAATATTATTTTTAATTTAGTATTCTGATAAAAAGGTCGATTTTTATTTGAGAGCTGTTTTCAAATTAAAAAAATACAAATATATCTATATAGTATTCGACCACTGGACCCCCCCCCCAAACCTCGTCCTACCTCCGGATCCCCCCACTGCGCCCCCACATCCACCCCCGCTCCGCATCAAGATCTCTTTCTCATCCTCAAAACTTTTTAATAGAGTTTGTTTCATCAAAATCGTTAGAGTCGTTTTTAAAATAAAATTTGTATAAAAACATTGTCAAATGATGCAATGAGACCAGGAAAACTTAGTAGTACATTTGAATGCCATATATAGTGAATTTAAAAATAAAACAATAGACTTTTTCCCGAGAGGAAGGCAAGAGATTTAAAACGCCAAACTAATTTTTCCTCCAAATATACAAAACTTAATGACAAATTACTGAACGATTCTTTTGAAATGGAAATTTTACTTGTCGCAAAAACAAAAAAAAAAACTCATACCATTGGCGAAAATCTTCTTGTTACCAGCAGAAATAAAAATTTGTGAAACGATTCATAGTTCAGAAATAGCTGAACCTCTTAAAATAAAGTAAAAATCTTGTATCCATAGATACAATTAAAAAAAAAAAATGACTGTATATTGCCGGAGAAACAGAGGCACCCGAGAAGCAATTCTCTCTCTTAGACAGAAAGGGCTTTTATCAGGGAAGAATCTGTCTACATCAGATTCATAGACCTAGAAAAAGCATTCGATAACGTCATTTTGGGAAATTATGTTTAAAATCTTAAAACAGGCGGGAATAAAATTCAGGGAGAGAAGACTAATCTACAATCTATATCAAAACCAGACGGCAATTATAAATATTGGAGATGAGCAGAGAGAAGCCAAAATAAAAAAAAAGGTGTAAGACAAGGATGTGTGCTGTCACCCATGATTTTCAACTTATACATAGAAGAAGCGATTAAAGAATTCAAAGACAAAATTGATACAGGTATCGAAATCCAAGGTCAAAAGATCGCTATGTTAAGATTTGCCGATGACATTGCCCTTCTAGGAAGCAATAAAAAAGAATTAGAGGACGCCCTGAATGGAATTAACCAAATCCTAATAGAAGAAATCAAAATGAAAATAAACAAGAATAAAACCAAGGTCCTAGTATGTACAAAAAAAGAACAAACGAGACAGGAATGCATCAAAATTAACCAAGAAAACCTAGAAGGAGTTAAGGAATTCCGCTACCTAGGAAGTAAAATAACATGGGATGGGAGGAGCGAAAACGAAATTAAATCAAGAATTGCCCAAGCAAAAATGGGGTTTAATTCAAAACAAAAACTACTATGCTCCTCCTCAATCAGCTTAGAAAACAGGAAGTTGCTATTGAAGACATATGTATGGAGCATAGCCATGTACGGGTGTGAAACCTGGACAATTAGAGAAGAGGAGAGAAAGAGATTAGAGGCTTTCGAAATGTGGTGCTACAGAAGAATAAGGAATATCAAATGGATGGATAAAATTACAAATGAAGAAGTTCTTGGAAGAATCGGAGAAAGAAGAACCTTGTGGAAGAGTCTGAAGAAGAGAAGAGGTCAGATGATGGGGCACACACTGAGACATGGGGGACTGCTTAGGGATATCTTGGAGGGGGAGGTGGGAAAGAAAAGGGGAAGAGGAAGACCCAGATTAGAATATTTCAAATAATTGGGGATATAGGATGCCAGACATTTAGAGGTCAAACAGCTGGCGGGGGACAGAGTCGAGTGGAGACGGATTGTTGCATCACACCAGTCTTAGGACTGTATAATCAATGATAATGATGATGATGATGTATTGACGAAAATATTAAAGGAACATTACTTTTATCAAAGTAGAAAATTTGCTATTCAGCTCGATGAATCTACTGACAACACAAATAATGCCCATTTAATTGTTTTTATTAAATATCAGTATGATTCGCAGCTGCGTGAAAATATCATAACTTTCCTGTATTTGATTCAATCGCGTATCGAATGCAGGTGATTTTTGTCAATAATTAAGTGAAAATAATATCCGAATTTATATATTTCTAACTTGAAATAGTGAAGTTAATTTTCTCATTAATATATCAAAGAATAATTAACACATTAACGAGAATTGTTTTGATCGCGCCTTTTAAACAAGATATATATCGCGAGAATACTGCGGTTGAAGCTATTGGAGTCTGCTGAGTCTTAAGTCTGGACCAAGAGAGAATGAAAAAGATATGATCCATTTAGCTATAATCCAGCATCATTCACTTAGCGATTGGGCCGCTGACACTTGGATGGATCACCAAATGAATTTGAAATCTGAGATGTTATATATTCAATCTCCCAGTCCAGAGCAAGGGCGGATCCAGGGGGGGGCGGTCGCGATCGCCCTTCCGCCCCCCATACAGGCCCGTGCCTGGCGGGAGTGCAACACGTGGGTCGCGCGCAGAGGCCAAAAAACGACGGCCAAATCCACAGAGAATTTATAACAATTTTTTTTATTTTATTTTTTATTTTAATGAACTTAAAATATGAGATATGAAATTTGTAAAAAAAAATAAACATTTTTTTTTTAATTTTAAAATTGAAAACAAAGTTCTATGTGTGTGTGTGTGTGTGTGTGGCGTCTTTGACCCCCCCCCCCCCCCCCCGCTTGGACAATTGGATCGCGATACACTTTCGAGATAAAAAGTAGATCTTATATACCTTAATTCCTGGATCCGCCCTTGGTCCAGAGCGTCTGATCTGTTAACACGTATGTTAGGTGTTAGGGAGATTGAATATATAACATCTCAGATCTCAAATTCATCCGGTGATCCATCCAAGTGTCATGCGGGCTAAACGCAAAATGACGTTGGATTATAGCTAAATGGATCATATCCTTTTCATTCTCTCTTGGTCCAGACATAAGACTCAGCAGACTCCAATAGCTTCAACCGCAGTAGTCTCGCGATATATATCTTGTTTAAAAAGCGCGATCAAAACAATTCTCGTTAATGTGTTAATCATTCTTTAATATATTAATGAGAAAATTAACTTCATATGTTGTTTTGCAGAAATCTTTCTGGTATTAACAAAGGTGTTGATATTTTTAACAAAACTTCTCAAAAAATGAGCTGGCATGGGGAAAATAAGTTGGCGTATGCAGTAACAATGACCGGAAACGCGATTTATTTCTGAGGTAAAAAAAAAGTTTGCCCAAATGCAAGAAATGTGCATTATTGCATTATTCACATGAGAAAATTTAGTTTTAAAAAAAATGGGAAGTGAACTATATGGTGTGTTGTTAAATGTGTCAACAATAGTAAATTAGCGAATTCAACAAGATTACTATATTTCGCATTTTACGTATTCAAAGAAATGGGATTGGATCATGAAAGTTTGCTATATCATACAGAAATAAGATGGCTTTCACGGGGGAAAGTTGAATCAAAATAAAGAGCACGACTGGATAATAACACCATTTAGTGCTAATTCACAATTTGATCACCTTTTCCTTGGAAATTACAAGAGGAATTAATTGAGTTGAGATTAGATTCGACACTTGAATTTGCTGGAAGTTATATTTCAGATTTGTGCACATATGTACTTAGCCATGGTAGTGGATGCACACACTCATTAATCAAAACATAATAACCGTTATTTTTTTCACGCTTTTACTGTTAACCTTAGTAAATGCATGCATTGACTATTAAGTGTATGTATATACGAAATTCAAAATTATAGTTTTTTAACCAATCTGAATTAAAAAAAAAAAAAAAAAAAATAGGGGGGCCGTAAGATATTGACTTGGGTTCCAAGGGGGCCGCGACTTCAAAAAGGTTAAGAAGCACTGTTCTAGATCACTAGACTATCGAAACGACCAAAGTACAATACTAAATTATAGATAATAATATATATTAAATAAAATTAAAAGTACTTAATTTATTATTAATAAGAAAAAGAAAAAATATATTTATTATTTTTGTAATTATTGTACAAGAAAACATATATTTTTCCGTGTGATCTAATGTATAATAGTACTTGTCCTTTACCTATAAATAAGATTAAAAAAATTTATACATTAGGTATATTTATTATTAAATAACAGCTAAAAACAAAAAAAAAATGTATATTTTTTCATTAACACAGAAAAAATATTTATAAAATGAATCCATTAGGTATATTTAAAATTTGTACTCTGATTTAGAAACGGTAGACGCCTTTTTTATTTTTTATTGTCTTATCATTTTTATTATATCAATGGGGTTTCGATAAATTTAAATTTCCCAAAAAAATTTCATCTTATCAATTTAATTTGGCACAACCGGACCGATCAACTTAAAAAAAAAAAACTCACGGCGTTTGCTTTATAACAAGCAAACCATTACAACAGAGACAGAGCCTTTTAGTTTTAAAACTATATAAAGATTAATACGATTATTAACAAAAGATTATTATATATTGTACAAGAATTTTAAAAGCAAAAACTTCAGATTTTAAAAACATAATTGAATTATTAAACAAACTTCATAAGGAAACAGAAAAAAAAATATTACCTATTAATGAATAATGAGAGAAGCCGTAGCGTGGGCGAGAATGCGAGGCGGAAGCCATGGCCAAAAAGTCTTAAGGCTTAACAACAATTTTAATTATTAAATGGTTATTTTTCACTTTTAATGAGTTATTTGAATTAATAACCCATTTGTCTATCTCAGCGACTAACAACTAAAAAGATGGAGATAGGGTAGTTTATCTATTGTTAACAATTAATTTTGTTTATTTCCATTGTTGATTTTAAATAAATCGCGGGAATTATTTTGAATTTGAATTCTTTTAAATAAATTGAACAAGATTACACCTCAAAATATAGGCTTTATTTAACAGCTACACTGGATTTACACTAGGGGCTAATGCCCAGGGCGGAAAATTTGGAACGTGAGAAAAAATTTGAAAACATTCATAAATTAAAACAAATAAATAAAATACTTTTTCTCATTACTAAGAGTGTGTGTAAGATTATAAACACTGCAGTTTTATTAACAAAATTGTGAAAAAAAAAATTGTCTAGCACAGGGTTGTCCAACCCGTAGCCCGCGGGCGGGATAAAATCATAAATTTACTTAAAACATTGAAATTTATATGTTCTTACTGGAAAATGTATCTGATACAATTTGCCCAGATAATTTTTTTCTCTCTAAAATAATAAATCTGAAAATCTACTGAAAAGAATAAAAGTGCTAATTTTAAATTTTGAATCTGGGCCTAGATTTCAAGATTTTTATAATAATTTTCTACCCAGTAATAAATATTTCACTGGCTTCACAATATTCATATTACTTTTTGTAAGTAAGATATATAGGTATATATTTACATATACGAGAAGCTATTTTCAAGAATAAAATTTACGAAAAGTAAAATTAGAAGTTCACTTACTAGGTAGAAAAATAATAAAGTTCTTATTTTTTTTTAATTCTAGTTTTCATCTCATATTTCCATTTTCTAAAATAAGTATTATTTCAGTAACTTTTTGATTCAATTAATGATTTAAAACAAAAATTCTGAACAAATAAAAATCAAAGATTATTATGATACGCTTCTTTGACATGATGGATATCATTATAGAATATTATTAACTATTTTTTTGATTAACAAAATTGGTAGAATTATCTGCGGCCCGAGACAATTTTTATTTTCTTCAAATGTGGCACGTGTAAGCCAAAAGGTTGGACACCCCTGGTCTAGCATATGAAAAGATTCATGAAAAATTTTCAGCACTGAATTTGGCGATCTGAATCCCCGAGAAATTCGTGAAAGGACAAAACGTTTGAGAAACGTTTATTTCTTAGACGTCGCGTCTTCATTGGATAACGAATTTGTGCACTTTCACCGAAAAGATAATGGAACGAAATTCACGTTCCGATCTTTTTAAAACTTTTGCAGATGCGAACGAGTTATACACTGAGTTTCCGAACGTACCGAATATTTGTCACATTAGCAGCTCAGAACGTTCATTTTCATGTCAGAAAAGTGTTAAGAACAATACTTACGTTCCAAAATGAGAGAAACTAGGGTGAATAGTTTAGCCATTCTGTACATTGAATCAAATTTACTTCAAAGTTTAGATTATGAAGATTTAATTTTCTTGTTTAAAAATCAAAAAGTCAGACGCGTTTGCCTTTGAAAAGATATATTATATTGTCGAAATTTATAACCAATTGTTTTATTTGTCAATTTATGATTTTCAATACGAAAAAAATTGTTTTTTGTGTAATTATCTCATTTATAATAAAAATATTTTCGACTATAAATGAATCATTTTATTTAGGCTTTAGGTAATGGGGCGGCACGTGGAGGATAAATCCGGCCCTATTTAACAGAATTCAAATATATAATAAAAACATTTACGCGATTTATTTATAATTAACAATGTCAACAATATAAATAAACAAAATTAATTTGTTAATAATTAAACTCACCTGTCTGACTCTCTAAAAATTAATGCACCATTTTTATTATCTAGTACACTTTTTTTTTTTTTTTTTTTTTTTTGCAATTTTCTCCACGCTACGACTCGAATTATGAATGATGTCCCCCAAAATAGCAATTTTTTCTAATGTAGCTCCCAAGTCTAAAATTGCACCTCTCAATTATATACATATGTTTATATACATTTATATATATAGTGTATAATAATTATATTAGTAATAATAAGGTTCGCAAATTATACATACGAGTATGAATATATGAGGCGTTCAAAAGCAGAGTGGACCATCCCACAAATCTCATTTTCGCTGATAAACCTAGTAGGTTTTTGATAAAACTAAATAGACAGAGTGGTTCAAACTTTATTTTTAAACATTTTTAAAGCACAGGTAACACTTTTTTGCTGGATTTCTCATAAAAAACCAAAAGTGGGATGGATAGTCCACTCTGTTTTTGAACGCTTCATATATCATAGAGGATGAGATAGAGAGGAAAGCTGCGTATCGACAAAAATGCCATCTGGTGATCGTGACCGGGTAATCAAAATTATTTATTCTTTTTTTTGTTTCTGGCCAAAGAATGATTTAATTTAAAAATAAATTATATTTTAAATAAAGTATTATCTCTCAAAATATGTCAGTTATTATCGATCATTTTGTACAATTTGTAAATATTTACCATTATTCGATAAATCTTTTCAACATTTCCCGTTCATGTTCTCACAGCAGTCAACAGAATCAATTACATCATAGTGCGACCCCTGGTAGTGAAATTAATTATCCTCTTACAGCTCTTATCTATTAATTTTAAAAAAAATTTTGAAAAAAAGAAAAAACCTTTAAAATGTGCATTATTTGGAACATATAATTCCAAAAATTTCTGGGGAAAACCCCCGGAACTCTCAGGTTACCCGGAATTTTAGCGTTTTCGCAGTGCTAAATTTGCGATCCCACCACTAATACAGCCTCAGCTTCAAGTGTACCAGCCACTTAAGTTTCATAGCCATCGAAACATTAGTATATTTAGGAATGAACACTAAAATTTAATGTTTTATACAAAAAACAACTTTTCTTCTCATTATAAATTGGAAGTATATGAATTTTGTTATAAATAAGGAGATAAAATTAATAAATAAGCTATAAATGAATTTTAAAAAATCAAAAATTAAACTAAAAAATATTCTAAAAGTGTTAATTATACTAAAATAGAAACATCAATAAAACGAATATTTATTATATCTTAAAAAAAATGTTCGGTCATGCTCACTAGAGGCGCTAAAACTCGCATACTCTTATGGGAGCCTTCGCCTCTATTTAATCCTCTTTAAAATATATATAATTATCTATATATAAATGTATATATTTATATGAATAATTTCTATTCTTGAAAAAACTACTCTACAATTTATGTATAATAATTAAAAAACAAATTTAACAATTTTTCGTAACAAAAATAATTTAATAATATTTTTGTTAATTTTTTTTTTTTTTTATTTTCCATGCCAATTTTTTTTATTATAATACTGTACTACATGCTCTTTATCAAGGTGTTTTATTATTTTTTTTTTTAATATCCTCTATTCAGATTTCTATAATGAATTTTCTGGTCAAATGGAATTTGTATTTTCTCAGCTTAAGAATCTAAAAATTACTAACTAATTAGACCTAACAAGTCCCGCCGTGTGTGACTTGATACAATACAATCAATTCATTCTTTTATTTTAAAAAGAGTATTTGCACAATAAAACATTTCCCCCGTATTTTTTTTTTTTTTTATACATATATTATGATACAAATGTGATCTTTATTTAATTCCATATTATTCGATATAAAAGCGCAGAATTGATTGATTTTTTCGATTTATAATAATATTATTTATTATTCTTGTTAGAATAATCAGCTTTTAATTATTATTTATAATATTTATATATGTATATTTTTATAAAGATATATATGAATATATATATTTATATTACTAATATTTATATACATATGAATTATGTATATATATCGCTGAATCTAAAAGAAGCGCGCTGTATTGCGTCGATGAGGCGATGCGAGACGGCTGGCTGCGAAGAAGAAGGGAGCCACGAAACGAACAGGAGGATTTCTGATTAGCAGTTGTTGACGTCCGGGGGAGTTACGAGGTACTCGTCAGCACGTTTGTGGTCAATAAGCGCTTTCATCGTGTACGAGTCATGGGGAAGTTCCGATTTTTTACGTAAAAGTGGTTTGTCCTTATTGCGTACTTTAACCATCTGCAAAAAAAAATTAACATTATTAGAAATTAAAAAAAGGTATTTTGCTAAGAGTAGTAAAGTTATTTAATAAAGATAAGAGTAAATAAATATTTTATTTAATATGGATTTACTATGAGTTAAGGATACTGGGTCACTTATTTCACATTAAAATTAAAAAAATTTTCTTTTTCAATATATATATTTCGGGCTATCAATCCATCTTCAGGAAATACAGAAAGTAACTAATTTAACTTATTGAATAACAGGCTATATATGGTTGTTTATTGAACAGAGAGACAGAATTTATAAAATTATTTTAAAAGGACGCTTTCTCTTAAGCTATTGTTAAGAAAGCTAAAGAAAAATAATTTTATAAATTCTGTCTCTCTGTTCAATAAACAAACACATATATAGCCTGTTATTCAATAAGTTAAATTAGTTACTTTCTGTATTTCCTGAAGATGGGTTGATAGCCCGAAATATATATATTGAAAAAGAAAATTTTTATATCTTTTAATTTTTTAATTTTAATGTGAAATAAGTGACCCAGTATCCTTAACTCATAGTAAATCCATATTAAATAAATATTTATTTACTCTTATCTTTATTAAAGATGTTTCACCTTGCACCAACACCACAATCTCTACTGATTAAGTTATTTTAATTTTTAAGTGGGAGATAAATTTAACCTAATTTATCGCGCGGAGAATTTACCACTGTTCGAAGCCCCTAAAAGCTTAGTAAATTGAACTATGTCTAACTTTCTGAGATTTGGCTCGTGATCCCCGCTTCTTTCCTTCTACTCTGTTCTTTTCACGATGGAGGGCCAGCCCATACAGGCCTTTAGGGGATTGGCCTTCTGGTATATCTCCTTCTCACAGCAATATCATTAAAAAAAAAAGGAGCTAGCTAAATGATACTGGGTGAGTTTTTTATCTTGAGACAGTCTTATAACTCAAAAACAGTGCATTATATAAAAAAGTTTAAAATAAAAGTAAACCATGCTATTGTTTGTCGACCTAGAACAAGCTTTTAAGAGTATTTCGAGGTCAAGTTCTGTTTTTTAAATGGAAACCTATATGTTTCTGTATATATTCTTAATCTAGAAAAAAACTGAACAACTTTCATTAGAACTATTTTTATACGACATTAAATTAAAAAAAAATATTAAATCAATTAGATCTCAAAAAAAAATCCTAATAATTATTTTTAACAATCATTCAACTTAATTATCAAATGAAAGTAATCAAATAGTGAATTATTAAATAAATAATTTAATAATTTTACAACACTATTCTGAGACATTCCATAATGTATGAGTGTATCGCAAAGTTTTCTGGATTCAATTCAGTTCCAATTTCGTTATTTTGGCCTGTTTAAGTTTTTTCCTAGCCTTTATACTTCCTGATTTTTTAAATAGATTTACAACACGTTAAAATGAAGCTCCTGAAGGCAAAATTATAAAATTATAAATTATTATTAAACTATTTATTCAATAATTAAATATTTGATCATTATTATTTGATAATTAATTTGAATGATTGTTAAAAATAATTATTAAGATTTTTTTTGAGATCTAATTGATTTAATATTTTGTTTATTTGATGTCCTATAAAAAAATAGTTCTAATGAAAGTTGTTCAGTTTGTTTTGTAAATTTAGGCAATGTAATGAAAAATATAGGTTTCTATTTAAAAAACAGAACTTGACCATAAAATCCCTTTGAAAGCTTGTTCTAGGTCGAGAAACAATAAATAGCATACTTTAGTTAGCCCTTGTTATAAATAAACTTTTATTTGAAACTTTTTTCATATAATGTATGGTTTTTTGAGTTATAAGACTCCCAAGATAAAAAACTCACCCGGTATATACTAGTAAAATAGTTCCGTGACATAGTGACCGCACAGATTAAACCGTTTGAGCTAAAGGGCTGAAATTTTGACAGTGCATTCCTATAATTTTTTTAAGTGTCTCCACATCTCCCATTATAGCTTCCCACATGTGGCCACAGCAGAACGGTATAAAAACCTTTGTATGCTATGGGATTTAATTATTAAGATGAAGAATTTAAAATCGAGTTCAGTGGGTTTCAAAATCAATAAAAATAGTAATTATAATTCCGTTCACACTGGAACAAAATAATAAATATAAGTCAAAAATACAATAAATAATTTAATTTAAATTAAATCTGAGTGGAATCTGACATTAAGATCATGGATAACAGCTAAAAAGGGTTTTTTTGAACCGTAAAGAGAAAAAGGGCCCCAAAATGTGTTTTCGGAGTTTTTCAAGATCTCTTAAAACAGAAAAGATATTGATATGGTTTTAAGCTTAGAAAGGAGAGGCATTAAAATACAAAAAAAACTATATATATGTATTTTTGAGTATTTTGGTCTATTTGCCCCTGAGAGATTTAGTCTTTTTGGGGTAAATTTTTAAAATTTTTAAATTGCTCTATCTCCTCGGGTTTTTAGGTTTAGCATTCAATTTTGGTACATCGGTCTATTTTTGAAATATCTCGAGATTTTTCATTTTTCAAAATTTGACCCCTGAACCGAAAAATGGGGGATTTTTGATTTTGGGTCGAAAACACAAAAGGCTTCCTATATTCTAGGGGTAGAATGGGGGAGATGGGAGTGATCGGAGGTGGATGAGGGAGACAGCTTAGGGGGGGGGGGTTCAGCTGCCGAAGGCGGGCTTCGCAGCTAGTATTGAATAAACATTTATAGTTAAAAATTAAAACATTCTTCTAAAATTTAATTTTTCTTTCAAAATAATAAATTTCCATAAAAAAGTCCCTTATATTATAGTTCTAATCAACTTTTCAATTTGATGTATAAATTAATTTTTTTGGTACTCCCTTTAATTTCCGGCCCCATATGGTTCTTTTACCCATCTATTTAAATAAACGGAGGCAATTTTTAATAATTATAATTTTTTGGAAAGTCTCTCCCTCTAAACCTGAGCCAAATTTTCCCCCAATGGTCTCTCTAGTTAATAACTAATTTGATTTTAAAATTTCATTAATCATTTTTGAGAAAAAGTTATGTACTTTAATCTTTTCAATTTTCCTCCTTTTATACTTGAAAATGTTCAAATAGATATTTAATAAATTTAATTTTTTCGAAACTCTGACCTGAACCAAAATTTGGAGGATATAGACTCTCTGACGGATAACGTCTTTGATTTTAAAATTTCATTAATTTTGGATCACCTATACCAGAATTAGACACTTCATTTTTCATTTAATGCCTCATCTTCATTCATTTTATTTTTTTTGATATTTTTTTCTAAATTTTTCCTCCCGTTCTTAAAATAAAGAATTAAGTAAAAATGTGTAAAAAAAAAATAAAAAAAGAATAATCTATAGAAAGAGACATTCGGGCTTCGAGATCGAAGTCTTTGATATTCTAATTTTATTGGTCAGTAAAGTTATTATTTAATTTATTTTAAAATAGTATATTTAAGTAGAAGGAATCGCAGGAATTGGATAAATCAAAACACAGAGCTTTTATTAAGTAAGCCAGTCGTTTCGTCAATTTATTTTGACTTCCTCAGGGGCTCAATTTATCATACATATGTTATTTTTGTATAAAACGAGGACAAATTTTAGTTTAGCAAAAGTCGTTTCCAAAATAATTGTGAGAAACGAATATGGTAAAGAAAGATCAATGAAAAATGGGTGAGTTTTTTTATCTTGAGACAGTCTTATAACTCAAAAACAGTGCATTATATGGAAAAAAGTTTCAAATAAAAGTTTTTTTATATCGAGGGGGAAACTAACACACGCTATTGTTTGTCGACCTAGAACAAGCTTTCAAGGGTATTTCAATGTCAAGTTCTGTTTTTTAAATAGAATCCTATATTTTTCTATACGTCTACTTAATCTACAAAAAAAAAAAACTGAACAACTTTCATAAGTACTTTTTTTCATACGACATCAAATATACAAAATACATGAATCAATTAATCTCAAAAAAATTCTTAATAATTATTTTTAACAATTATTTAACTTAATTATCAAATAATAATGATTAAATAATTAAATATTAAATAAATAATTTAATAATAATTAATAATTTAATAATTTTTCGACACTGTTCTGAGACATATTCTAGAGTGTATTGCAAGTCTTCTGGATGAATTCCAGTTCCAATTTCCTTATTTTGGCCTGTTCCAGTTTCTTCGTAGCCTTTATATTTCCTTTTATTTATTTTTTTAAATAGAGTTTATAACACAATAAAATGAAGCTTGTGAGGGTGACGCCTGGCATTCATTTCAATGGCAGCCCCATAACACTTCTTCCACATTCATCACATAAATTAAGACCATTTTAATTCTGTCTTCAACAAAAAAATGCTCCATTTTTATTATGGTAATACAATATAACTATCTCCTGGACTGACACGAGAAATAAACTTTTTTAAACGCAAGAATTTTAAATAGTTCAATTGAGTAGAAAATAATCTCTTAAATCTGAGTATAACGAAGTTTTAAGATCATTATAAATACTTATTTTCATTGTTGTGACTTTTTGATTTAATGATTATTTATTTAATAATTATTATTTGATAATTAAGTTAAATAATTGTTAAAAATAATTATTAAGAATTTTTTTTGAGATCCAATTGATTCATCAATTTTGTTTATTTGATGTCGGATAAAATATAGTTCTA
Organism: Forficula auricularia; assembly: GCA_024734495.1. NCBI lineage: Eukaryota > Metazoa > Arthropoda > Insecta > Dermaptera > Forficulidae > Forficula > Forficula auricularia. The sequence continues at coordinate 438,517 of JALMQS010000479.1, read as the reverse complement.
ATAAAAGTTGTTCAGTTTTTTTTTTTGTAGATTAACTAGACGTATAGAAAAATATAGGGTTCTATTTAAAAAACAGAACTTGATATTGAAATACCCTTGAAAGCTTGTTCTAGATCGACAAAGAATAGCGTGTGTTAGTTTCCCCCTCGATATAAACAAACTTTTATTTGAAACTTTTTTCCATATAATGCACTGTTTTTGTGTTATAAGACTTCTCTCAAGATAAAAAACTCACCCAGTATAATATGATGTTTTGTCTTATAGAAAAAAAAGTTTTTGAGCCTGAGAAAGTCAAAATAAATTGACGAAACGTCTGGTTCACTTAGGGCCGGTTAGTATGTCAAAGTAAATGCTTTTTACCACTAACAAACGGTAGATGGTAAATGGAGGCACTGGGATGGCCAATTAGATGATGAAAGTCATTTGAAAGTCCCTGTCATCTGATTGGCCATCCCAGCCCCTCCATTTACCATCTACCCTTGGTTAGTGGTAAAAAGCATTTACTTTGCGACATACAACCGGCCCTTTATAAAAGCTCCGTGTTTTAATTTATCCATTTCCCTGCGATTCCTTCTATGAAATTTAATATGGATACGAATGATATAGCGTTACATTTAAGTTTTGTTACTTGTTTTTTTTTCTTTCTTTTCATTTTTGTACTTTTGTTCTGATATGTAAGTGTGATGTATAAAAAAATGATGTAAAGAGAAAAGTATTGTGTTAAGTGAAGATGGGTTGGACTAGACCTGAAACATGTATTAATAATAATAAATTTTTTAAAAATTGAGATTTTTTTTTAAATGATATAAGATTGATAAGAAGAATAATATGAATAATTTATTTAACATGGGATTTACCATTTTTGAGATTAGGCTACTTACAATTTCCCATTTTACTCACTTAGAATTAAATTTTTTTTTCAAATGATGTGATTTTTCTGATAAGCTTGATGTCACATTAACTAAGAGTTTATAAAATTTCGGGATGTGGGATTAAATTCCCGGCCACACATCTTTCTTCTTTTATTTGCCTGTTTATAGAAGATAGATTAAGGAAGGTATCTTCTCTGTTAAGCTAAGAGGATTTTTATGTTATAATGTGGGACACGTGACCAAAAAAATAAAAAAATAAAAAAAGATTCAATACGTTCGCAAAGACATAATTATATAATATTATAATTTAAAAGAAAAAATTTTCTATTGATTGTTTTATAATTAAAATGAATACAAATCTTTTAAAAAACAATCTTCAAAACGTTTAATAAATCAGACGTTTCGGGTGGAATTCTCTCTTTATCAATACAATTTTACAAGTGAAAAAATAAATAAACTGACAAGTTCTGATGTGGCCATCCACTTGACTTTACCATACAACCTGGCCCCTAACTTATATTTAATATTTAAAAAAAATATTTATTAGTTGAATAAAAGATTTCACTGTCGATGGTAACAGAATTGTTTTTATTTTAGGTTAAAAATAAAATGAGAGAGTCTTCTGTTTTTTAAATAAAATAATTTTTAATTATTTCTAGAGACTATAGTTTCGAAGGCATTGCCTTCATCATCAGTCTATCACAAATATTTCAGTATTTAATTACAAATTAGTTACAAATTAAGATTTGCATTGCAAATTTTGAAAAATATATAATGTTTTTTCTTTCCATGTTTCCTCTTGGGAGATTAGAATGTAAATACCAGAGCACCAGCCTGGAGGGTCGAGCTTCGAGGGCGTGGCTTCGGCACGCCCTCGAAGCTCGTTGTATATAAGAATGTTTGAAACGTGGAGAAAAACCATTTTTATCCATGATTTTTTCTCTGTCTCGATTCCGATACCCGTGATCTTTTTATTGATATTTTAAATCTTTGTTTTCACTTTTTATTATTTTAATAATCCCGGACTGACCAATGTATGTAATAATATTCATTCTTTTAGACATGAATATTATAAATTAAGAGAGAAGGGTAGATAAAATAGAAACTCGTTACCTCTCTTGCTTCAGCTTCGAGTTTTTCATATGTCATTTCTAAATCTGCGTCCAATTCGGCTGCGGTCAAAGTGTTCGGGTCAAGGGAATCGCCTCCGCAAGATATAGACGAAAGGTAACTGGGATTTTTCGATGCCAGGGTTTCCACTCTAGTCCATGCATCATCGCGTTCTCGCTGCCTCTCTTTTTCCCTGAAAAATATACAAAATAATTTAATCGAAAAATATATTCAATAATTTAAAGAATAGTTATTGTAAGTATAGGTTTTAGGGAAAAATATAAGCTTAATAAGTAATTAAAAGATTTGATCTAGACTAGGAACGGGATATCCCTTAAGGGTATATATACTGGTTGAGTTTTTTTTTATCTTGAGACAGTCTTATAACTCAAAAACAGTGCATTATATGAAAAAAAGTTTATTTATATCAGGGTGGAAACTAAACTATGCTATTGTTTGTCGACCTAGAACAAGCTTTCAATGGTATTTTAAGGTAAAGTTCTGCTTTTCAAATTGAAACCTATATGTTTCTGTACAGATTCTGAATCTAAAAAAAAAAAAACTGAACAACTTTTATTAGAACTATTTTTTTATATGATATCAAATAAAAACAAAAAATATTAAATTAATTAGATCTCAAAAAATTCTAATGATTATTTTTAACAATTATTCAACTTAATTGTCAAATAAAAATGATTAAATAATTAATTATTAAATCGAAAAGTCACAAAAATGAAAATAAGTGTTTATAATGATTTTAATACTTCATTATACACAGATTCAAGACATTATTTTCTACTTTTAAAAAAGTTTATTTCTCGTGTCAATCCAGTGGATAGTTATATTGTATTATCATAATAAAAATGAAGAATTTTTTTGTTGAAGAAATAATTAAAATGGTTTTAATTTATGCTGTGAATTTGGAAGAAGTGTTATGGGGCTTCCATTGAAATGGATGCCTAGCGTTTTCCTGATAGGAATACATCCTCACAAGCTTCATTTTATCGTGTCGTAAATCTGTTAAAAAACAAAAGAAATTAGAACTGGAATTCATCCAGAAGACTTGCGATACAATCTGGAATGTCTCAGAACAGTGTTGTAATATTATTAAATTATTTTTTTAATAATTAAATATTTGATCATTATTATTCTATAATTAAGTTAGATTGATTGTTAAAAATAATTATTATAATTTATTTTTTAGATCTAATTGATTTAATATTTTATTTATTTGATGTCGTATAAAAAAATAGTTATAATAAAAGTTGTAGAGTTTTTTTTTGTAAATTCAGAATATGTACAGAAACATATAGGTTTCAATTTAAAAAACAGAACTTGACCTCGAAATACCCTTGAAAGCTTGTTCTAGACCAACAATAGCATAGTTTAGTTTCCCCTTTAATATAAATAAACTTTTATTTGAAATTTTTTTCATATAATGCACTGTTTTTGAGTTATAAGACCGTCTCAATAAAAAAAAATACTCACCCGGTATATATATATCAGCTCAAAAGCTGAATCTAATTGGTTGACTATCTCTAAGGGGGTGAGTTTTTCATTCATGGCTAAATGTCTAATATCTATACATACAGGGCCGTCGGGAGAAAATACGGGCCCGGAGATCCGAAGTAACGGGCCCTATACATAAAATGAAAATTCGTGAAAGCATATGTGATTGTGATAAGATGATTTGCATGCAGGGCTTTTCTTTATCAAAAAGAGATCAACATTTTGTCATTATGTCGCTACTCCAGAACAAGACTGGTCTAACTAAAAAAAAAGAGATTTTTCAGGATAGCCGATTAAAGTTTCTTCTTTTCCCTTCCATTGATATTCATTACCTATGTTATCCGAGTGTTGAAATTTTGCACGAATCATCACAATCATAGAACTCCCCTATAGATTTGAGGTTTTTTCCCCTCTTTTTTTATAATGATATTGATACAAGAAGAAGTTGCACGAAGAAGGTACAACCTCTTTAGTCCGTGGTGGCCCATTGTAACGTGAAGATAAGGGGAGATTTAGGGAATGGGTAGGAGTCGAAGATATCTGTGGATGCTGGTCTTGAAAGATTGAAGGTTATAAGTTGCTGGAAAAACGGTCGGGGAAGGGAGTTCCAGTCTCTAGATGTCATAGGGATCTCTATACTAGACTCTCTTTACCATTATTATTTTATATGACTAATTTATGGACAAAACTCTAAGATGTTCCTTTCTTGCACGGAAATATTTATAAATTGTGGATTAATGTATGATAAACCACCAGTAAGTAACTTTTTCATATAATTCTCTAGTGCAAAACTGAACTATTATGATAATGGCTCTTTCTTGAAGAGAATAATCTACTGGGAAATAAGTTAATTTACCCTTCAAAATCGAGCCATTATCATAATAGTTCAGTTTTCAATAGAAACACAGAAGATAGCTCACTTACTCGGGGTCTATCTTGGAATGATCAACTTAGGGCCAGTTGTATCCCAGGTAACACACAATATCCTCAGAATATTCTAAGAAGATTTAAATGTCCTTAGAATATCCTTAGAATATTCTTAGGATGTTGTGGTTACCTGGGATGTAGGTTGGTAAAGTCTTTGTAAAAGTTGACAAAGGGTAAAACCTTAGAATTCACCTTGTGCCCGGCGAAATGGCCATTCAGATGAAAGTGTGTGTGTGTGTGTCATCTGATTGGCCATCCGGCCAGGCACAAGGTGAATTCTAAGGTTTTACCCTTTGTCAACTTTTACAAAGACTTTAACAACCGACGTGCAACTGGCCCTAAGTTGTTTAAGAAACGGTCTTGCACAGAGATAGTAGAGGCAATTTTAAGATAATTCGTGCAAAAAAGTCAAAATCGCATTTTTTTGAGTTAGACCAGTCTTGTTGTGGATTAGCGACGTATTCAGTATTTAATGATATAATTTTACTTAGAGAAAGTGGTGTAGGTTTTAGGTGAAACATGATATTAATTAATGATATAAGTCAAAGTATGATAAAGCTGTTTTGAGTGAATATAAAAGATGAGAATTACAATTTTTTTCTTTAACTGTTGGTTGTAAGAAATTTAAAATGATAAAAGGATAAAATTATATTAGGTTAAAAATAAAATAAAAAACAATTCTGTTACCATCGACAGTGAAATCTTTTATTCAACTAATGATAAAATTATAGTTTTGACCTTATTTTCTCTCGTTATAAATAAGCTTTTCTCGCTCTCTGGGCAGCGAAGTTAACATTTTTGTTATTTTGTTATGAGATCATTAAAATCTAATTGCCTTGCTAATAAAGGTGCTTCGATACAAAAGAGTAGCTAGTCTTGTTTAGAGTACGTGCGATGAAAATTCTTTATTCTGGGAAGGACATTTTTCAGCAATCAGCACTAGCTACAGTCACAGATTTTGAGCAAAATAAACCCAGAGCGACACACACAATTGGAAATATCGTTTCTAAATTATGAGAAAGAATTGCATTCAGCAAAGGAAATGCTGAAAGGTCTGCTTCGAAATTGGCTTTAGGTGGATTATCTTTTCTAACTAATTCTTGAGAAACGTTAGATTGGTATTCTTTTAGGAAATTCGCAGCAGAGTTTCGAATCTCATCTTCGTCCATTGTTGAGAATTTACACAAAAAAGGCGCCGAATTTGAAGTTTTTATATGCATCTACCAAATTATTCCACAAACAAAATGTTTTAATTTAAAATATATTTTTTTATACTTTAATGATAAAAAATTAAAAATTGGATTCCGAATTTCCGGACCCCATTTAAAAACACGGGCCCGAGGGACCCCCCCCCCCTCCTCGACGGCCCTATTAATTATACATACATAATTTTGTTTAAGGATGTGAGTTTTTTTACAATTTAAAATAAACTGAGGTGGCCATCCACATGACTTTATCATACGCCTGGCCCCCTCTCTTATATTGAATATTTAATAAAACCATTTATAATCATTTAGGGGAAAGGGTCAAAAAATGAAAATCCTGGCCCTGGATCAAATTCAATCAAATTTTGTTTACATAATCAGTGGGCCTATTTGTGCTATTAGTTTTTGCACTTTTGGTCTTCAGAGGGCCCACTGATTATGTATACAATATTTGGTTGAGTTTGATCCAAGGGCATAGATTTTCATTTTTTTGACCCTACACCCCTCCCCTCCATTTTGGGCGGTTAGTTTTTGAATTATTAGATTTCTGGGGGTCCACTGAATAGGTATATAAAATTTGGTGAATTTGGTCGAAGGGCCTAGATTTTTATTTTTTAACCACCCCAATTTTGGCTGCAGAAAAAAATAATAATCATTCTTTATTATAAGTCCATTTTTTTTAGTAAATTTCATTTTTCTTGTTTTTTTTTTTTTAATTTGAAAATCTTATAATTTTAATAACTTTAAGGAGATAGGTGTTGGTTCTAGGTGATACATGTTTATTATCTTATAATTTTAATCCCCCCTAATATTGGGTCCGATTTCAACCAAAACCTAATCAGCTCTTATTCTCAATGCATCAACACAACATATGCAATTTCGTTTTGATATTCACACTAGTTTTTGAGTCAGACCTAGACAAAATTTGGTGACCTATACTAACTAACGTATCAACAGACATTTTGACAAAACAGTTAATATCTCGAAAAATATAATTTAGACCAAAACGCCATAGTTTCGCGCAATTTTTTTAATCAAAATACTTTCAGCCGTTTTTGAGATATTTCGAAAAATCAAAGCAAACAAGCCACTTTTTTCATGCACGATTACAATACTTGACAATACTCTGTAGAGTAAAGTAAAAATATGTTGTTATTCGAAAAGTTCACCTCACTCTGAATAAATTGTTTTCAAGATTCTAAGACTTTAAAATTTTCAAAAAAATTTCGAAAATTCCAAAAAGGTCGATTATCTAAGATATTAACGATATTATTTTTTATGTCAGACGGATCGCCCCCTCAGGAGTCGAACCCAAGCGCCAATCTAGCTATCCGGGTGGATGGCTGATTTTTGAAAATTTCAAAGTCTTAGAATCTTGAAAAAAAGGTCTACATGTGTCGATTTTTTTCTGAATCTAATAATATAAATAAAACCATTCGGACACCAGAACGAAATTTATACAAACTTGCCTTATTTAATCACGCACGTTTTAGAAAAGTGAAAGAAAAAAATGCTCCACGTTTTAACCATTTTTAAACGCGAATTAGAAAAAACTTTCGAGCAAGTTTAATATTCTATTTCCAACTTACTTGAGACGTTCTTGTTTATACTGTTGAGCACATTCATCAAATAATTTCTGATTCATTTCCATAAAAAGTTTCAATGCATTGTAAATTAATCCGTGAATTGTCCTGGAAAAACAAAACAAAAACAAAACAATAAATTTCAATTTTGAAATTTGAATAAAACAAAAAGCTTTGTTCTAGTATATCTTACTTGTTCCAATGCGATTTCGAATTGCGATATAATGAAGGGAACATTATTGGAAGGATAAAAGCCGCATTATCGCTTATCAAACTCATTATATACTCGTTGTTCCAATAATATAAAGCCCTTTCAGCTACCTAATTTATAGAAAGGGTACATTTATTAGAACTTTGTGATAATGAAGTTAATTAAAAAAGAAGAAATATACCTGGAAATGTGGACTTGAAACACATTTGGAGAGCTGCACAAATAATGGTTCCATAACTTTAACAAATTCTGCGGGTTCAATTACATCTAAAATTTCTTCAAGCTCGTTTAAAAACATGACCTGTAAAAGAGTAAAATGTGCATTGTGAAGTTTAGAAATCAAATTGGTATTTATAATATTAGATAATTCATTATTTATACTTTTTGCATATCGAAATAAGAAACAAGTACCTGGAGCCACCGAGCGATGCACGGTAACCAAACGCCCCCTGGACCCCCCCGAAGCAGTCAAGTAAACATATAATCCAAGTTTCTTATATGAGAATCTTCTCAAAATAGGAATAGTATTTTTTCTTTAGAATTTTAATATATTATTATTTTTGTTTTATATACTTCTAGATATATTCTAATATTTTTCTTTCTCCCAATTGATTGGAAGCAAATGCTTGCTTCCCTGACTGGGAGGTTTGTTTTACGGAGTGAGCTTGTTAGCATCACGTCCAACCCCTTTTAATAAAGTTTAGGGAAAGCGGTGTTGGTTTATAGTGAAACATATTAAACAAAGGAATTATTATTTAACGGGTTATAGTGGTGTTTCACAAAGAGGAAATAAAATTAAAAAAATTAAAAAATCTTTTAAATTATTTTGGAGATTTTTTATTTATCTCTATACATATTTCGGGCTATGAACCCTTCATCAGGAGGTTAAACAGAACACTTTTAGTCGCCTTTTACGACAAGCAGAGGATACTATGGACCTATTCTACCCCCTGTCCATAGGGGTCAAGAATATTTTTTCTATTTAATGATATATAGGCCTTTTTGATTTGTAGTTTGGAAATCTTATAATTTCAAATTTTAACCCCCCCCCCCATTTCAAGCAAAATTTAATCAGCTCTTAATCTCAATTCACTAAAACTACATGAGAAATTTACTTGTGATATTCCCATTAGTTTTTGAGCAAGAGCAGTACACAAAAATCTGGTAACGTACGTACTAACAGACATTTTGATAAAACAGTTAATAGCTTGAAAAATATAATATTCTCGATGTTCATTTATTAGGGCTTTTTTGTAAACTAAAATGACATAGTTTTGTTCAATTTTTTAGTCAAAATGCTTTCAGCCGTTTTTGAGATATTTCGAAAAAACAAAGCAAATAAAAAAACAACACTTTTTCCATGCACTATTATAATACTTGACCAAACCCTGTATGGTAAAGTAAAAAATAAATTAAAATAAACAAATATGGGAGGCTGTTATGATTTGAGAAGGGGGAGAATTTCAAGATAGATATATAAAATAGAATATAAAATTTAAAACTTTACAAACATTAATTTAGGTCATTTATCAAAGATTTTAATAGATATGTTTATATTGCATGTAGAAGGGTCTTGTCCCCTCGGGAGTCGAACCCAAGCACTAGTTAGCTTTCCGGGCAACTAGTCAGACCCTTGAGACCATCACCTCCAAACATGCAACATATGACTAGTTGCCCGGAAAGTTTACTAGTGCTTGGATTCGACTCCCGAGGGGACAAGACCCTCCTACATGCAATATAAACATATCTATTAAAATTGTAGCGGCTCGCTGTTGTTCTGGCTACGAGCTTTTAAACACGGCCGCTAGATGACTTAGTCAGATCGTCGCGACACTTTTGCATGACTGATAATATTTCAGTCATGCTATAAGTGAAGCAATTCGATCTCGACTGACGAATAGATGGAGGGGCCATCCACCAACTAGTAGCCTCCTCCCCCGCTAATTAAGCGGGTGGCGCCCAGCCCGGCTTTTTATCAGGGATGAACATCTCCTGCACAAATCATTGTTAGGACCCCACCAACTAGGTGGGGGCGCGGAAACGCACCACAACGCACTCAACCGAGGCCCTAACAAAAATTTTGATAAATGACCTAAATTCATGTTCGTAAAATGAATTGATTATATATCCCAAGTTGATTTTGAGAAAAAATTCAATCTTTTTTTCTCAAATAGATACTCATTTCTTTACTTAAAACTTTATTTTATAAGGGTTTGTTGGAGTATAATAAAGTGAGATTACAAGAATGTCACAAGAATCCATGAATTCAAGGATCAATTGTTGGAATTTGTGATTTCAAAGAGATTATCGTGACAGGGGGAAGAATGTTATAAATAAATAAATTACCTCTTTCGGAGAGTGCGTTTTCGGCCAGAACTTGAGTAGAGCCCGAATCACTGGCTCCGTGAGCGATGGGTCTTTTTCAAGAAATTGTACCACACAATAAGCGAGTTGTGGATGATATACCGATAAAGATTTAACTTTGTGCAAAGGCAACAACACTTTCAATAGAAATACTTTATGTTCTTCCTTGAGAGGCAACGCAAAACCATTGATGATACTGAAAAAAATAAAAATTGCATTTCAAGAAAATTTGATAATAAATAATTAATGAATTTCAGTTATCGAAGGAAATAATAAAGCATACCTGCCAAGTATTTCTAATAATTCAGCTATTCCATTATGATGTTCCGTTTCGTATATAAAGCTGAAATACAATAATTATTATTTAAAATAAATACAGTGTTTATAAATCTAAAAGTTATTTTTAAGTTAGAGAGGAAATTAATATTGCGCCCGATTTCGCCAAACAAACTTAAACCTAGAGGTAGCGCTTAAATTAATCTCAATCAATTTAAGGTAAATTATATTTCGCAAATCATACTTAAGGGAAAATAATCGCTTAGGCCCTCTTCACAATAGGCCATTCTCAGGCGAGGCAACGGAAACTCGAGTATCGTCCAAACGAGTTGCCTGTGTGTAGGATTCCCACATGCGACTTAGTACAACTCAATGAGAATATTGTAAAGCGTTTCAGTCTGTCTGAACCCTCGTTTAACTGTTTTGGCTCTAATTCATTAAATACTTTAAGGCCATGTTTCCTTCAAGGACAGGAGACGCACAAGTGACTCAATCAAAATTTAGTTAACTATAATTCAAACAAGACTCAATGTTGTCTAATTTCTAGGCGCGAAAATAAAGATTTCCCTGATATTCCCTTCGATTCGAATACCCTAAAAATGTGTGACAGCCTATCCATGTTGGGCGTCAGTCACATCTGACCTGTCTTGGAATGAACACATCTCCTCTGTGGCGAAATCTGCAGCAAGGAAGATTGGCTTCTTATTCAGGTCCAAGCGATTTTACAAAGCCCCACAACTTCTCACCATCTACAAGGCCCAAATCCGCCCCTGTCTCGAATACGGCTCACATCTGTGGAGAGGAGCCTCAAAATATTCTCTTGCTACCCTGGATGCAATTCAGAAACAAGCCATCAGGCTAATTTACGATTCTACCCTCCCCGACTCCCTCGACTCGCTGGCTCATCGAAGAGATGTCTCTGCCCTTTCCATTTTCTATAGATACCATCACGGCAGGTGCTCTGATGAGATAAGATCAATAATTCCCCCAAAGCATGCTTTGCACGTAGCACGCGTTTTGCCGACTCCCAACACTCTTTCGCGGTCAAACTGGAAAAGTGCCGGACCACTTCATTCGCCAATACATATATCCTCATGACTTCAAGGAACTGGAACTCTCTCCCAGCCTCCATCTTTCCCAGCACCTATGATCTTCAAACCTTCAAAACCGGGGTGCATAGACACCTACGTCTACACCCTCTCACTTAATAAACTTTCCCTTCTCTTCGGTAATGCAAGGGTCTTTCGAGATCCATAGGAGCTGCATCTTTACTGGCGCACCCCTTCTTGCATTCGATTGCATTAAAAATAAATCGACGGGCGATCTACCTGGCAAGTTGCCTGAGACTGGTACAATAGGCGTAGGATACGCGTCTCTTGGGAATCGCTCCGTTTATGTCTCCCCTCTACTCAACATTGGAAGTAGATTTCTAAGATACACTCAGGATACTCGAGTTTCCCTTGCGTCACATGGGAATTGCCTAGTGTGAAGAGGGCCTTAGGCTTATTAATTTTTAAGTAAGCCTAGACAATAATGTTCCTCTATGTAGGTATCATTTGTGGAATACAGTTTACCTTAAAAGTTGGTTTGAGATTAATCTAAGTCTAGGGTGTCCAGACCTTGGCTTACATGTGCCGCAGATAAAATATCTTAATTCTATTGATATTTTTTTAATAAAAAAAAAGTAAATAATGTAGAATAATGATATCGACCATGACAAAGGAGCAAAAATATCTTAAAAATGTCTAACAGGAATAGCAGAGAATTGGACAAAATTAAAAACACGTAAAGTCGTATAGTGAAATTATTTTTTGACAAAGAGTGAAAAAATGGACCCCTGAGGAAGTCAAAATAAATTTACGAAACGTCTGGCCTATTTAATAAATACTCGGTGTTTTTAATTTTGTCCAATTCCTGCTATTCCTGTTACAAATTTACTATGGATGCAAATGATACAATATCTTGGAGTCAAGATATGATAAGATTGTGATTATTTTTCGGATAATCTTGATATATGTTTTCCCATTCAACATTTAAAACCTGCTGTTTTATTTTTCGAAAATTTTTGGAGAGATTGTTCAATTTTTTATTTTAGAAACAAAAAAAAAAAAAAAAAAAATAGGTCAAATTCTATTAGATTTGTTTTCTAGTAAGTAAATAAAAATCTTAATGTTTTAAAGAAATTTATAATTTTATGTCGGGCCGTATTCATTGCGGCCCGAGGGTTGGACAGCCCTGATCAAAGTCCTGGTTGGTGAAATAGGGCGTTAATGTACCATAAAATTAAAGGGATTGTCCTCTGCTTAGTCCGAGATTTTTTAGATAATTATTTTCATATGCTAGACCAGAGTTTCCTAAACTATGTCCCGCAAAAATAAGTGAACAACCCGAAAATCATTAGTGAGGCTTTTTGAACTTCGTGGTGAGCTATTAAAAGATTATTTAATAAAACATTTTATGAATCTTACGAATCTAATGTTGAAAAAAATGTTGACTAAGAATTTTATTCGAAATCTTTAAGACCTTAAAAACTTAATAAAAAATAATAATAACAGTTGTCAAAAGTCAAATTTTTTCAAACATTAGATTCGTTTTCATCGACCCCAAAACCTTTAAGGTACACATTTTCATACCAAAATATTGAAAAAACAAAGAAAAAAGAATGTTACATTCAAAAGTCTCAAAAAGTAGGTGTTTAATCTCATTTAAATTTCAACCCCTTGGTGTTTAGGGTTATTACTATCAAAATCAGTCATAATTTTACACAGCTCAGTTATTTTTTGTATTTTAAAGCGATTTTAGAGGGGTAATCGAAAAATTTTTACCTTTCTATTTTTTATGAAAGATATTAATTTGCCGATGGTAATAGATTCAAATTTACTAGAAAATCATAAGATGGTGTCATCTATTAGATCCGATGGAATGGAATATTTTTAATTATATGTCAGAGGGGTTGTTTTTCACCCCCTCGGGAATCGAACCCGAGTGCCAGTAACAGCAATCCGGGCCACCTGGCTCACCTGCGGGATACGAACCTCTCTGACATATGCAAACGCGTAAAATATTTTACTCAAAGATTGTTATCTTAATTTGTAAAATTTCGCGATATAGCGATTCTAAATTTAAACATATAGCCATGCCATATAATTTAAATAAAGGTGGTTGAGTGTTTCGAATTTTGAAGAAATTCAAAATTCGAAGGGCAATGGAATGACTTTTCCTAATTTAATATGAAAGATATTAATTTGCCGATGGTAATAGATTCAAATTTACTAGAAAATCATAATTACCATCGGCAAATTAATATCTTTCATATTAAATTAGGAAAAGTCATTCCATTGCCCTTCGAATTTTGAATTTCTTCAAAATTCGAAACACTCAACCACCTTTATTTAAATTATATGGCATGGCTATATGTTTAAATTTAGAATCACTATATCGCGAAATTTTACAAATTAAGATAACAATCTTTGAGTAAAATATTTTACGCGTTTGCATATGTCAGAGAGGTTCGTATCCCGCAGGTGAGCCAGGTGGCCCGGATTGCTGTTACTGGCACTCGGGTTCGATTCCCGAGGGGGTGAAAAACAACCCCTCTGACATATAATTAAAAATATTCCATTCCATCGGATCTAATAGATGACACCATCTTATGATTTTCTAGTACTTTCTATTTTTAACAGCCACCCTAGTATTTATATATTTCCCCAAATTATCAATCAATCACTTACCTATAAAAAATGTTGTTAATTTGTTTGCGTATGTAGGCGCGTAATCCCAGGAACTTGCCATAAATCCGATGTAACGTGGTTTTGAGAAAATCCCTTTCTCTTGGATCTTCCGAATCGAATAATTCAAGAAGCTGTAAAACAATTATTCCCTAATGAGTTAATTACTTTAATTAAAGTCTATTTTTTAAAGGATAACAAAAAAACAACAGTTACAAATGCGTGGGAGCATTATCGTAATGAACTTCGTTGGGATATACTTTTAAATTACAACATGTTTGATTCTAGTAAGATTGAGACGAAAAAAATGTGTAGGTAGTTAATGCATGCTCTCCTTTTAACCAATATCAAAGAAAATGTTTTGGAGTTATATAAGTTCAAATAGCGACAATACTTTGGTCTATTTCACTAGAGGAACAGTACGAAACATGTAATCGGGAATAATTCATCCAGATTATGAACACTAAGTTTCGATACTTTGAATATTTTTTAAGTTATAGTTGTTAATTATGGTGTATTCATTATTGACATCAAATAACAGCACGGAAAGCGGCCAAATGCGAGTGGGGCTCGCATATCACTGGTTCCATAGTTTTATTCATCTACCATCTAAACCAGTGGTCATCAAACTGTGTTCCGCGGAATCCCGGGGTTCCCCAAGTCAAAATAAAAATTATAAAGAACTTATACTAGTTGACTAGTGTTTTTTTAACTAAAAAATATAAAGATAGATTTAGTTATATTTGAAAATTAATCAGAAGCTTCGTGTGTGGGCGAGTTAATGCTATTAATAAGTACCATAAATTACATTAATTTTACGTTAACATTTTTTAATAAAAAAATAAAATAATGATGTATGAATTATTTCCAAAAAATTAATATATATATATAAAATATATTTAAAATTAATAAATTTGTCTACTAAAATTTCAAATGAGACACGCCGTAAATCTAATATTCTAAGCTATATAGAGGAATATATTAATATATAGAGATATTATAGATAGAGAATATAGAGATATTTTATTTGAAAAATTTGACAATCTAACTATTAGTTGCTTTTTCTCCCACATCGTACGCTAAGGCGCCACAGGTACTGTCTGACAATGGCTTTTATATATATAGATTTTTCCCTCAATGGTCTGTTTTAAACCCCGAAGAAGGAAGGAAAATCCTCCGAAATGTTGCTTTTTGAGTATTGAAAAAATGAATATCCAATAAATTTATTTTATTCGTGAGAATTTTTTCATATCCTTGTGCTGACTTTCCATCAATTATCAATTAAAATTTCTACCAGTCTGTCTCTCTCCAAAGAGAAAATTTCTTCTAATAATTAGGATTAATTTTTAAAAATTTAATAGACTTTAATTAAGACGGTGCTTGAGAGCTCTAAAGTGATAATTTTTCCACCTTTGAGCGTATAGAAATGGCCTAACTTAAAATTATGAAAAAAATTCCACAAATTGCCTCATTTTACCCTAAAAATTGTCACTTTAGAGCTCTCTCACACCGTCATTTTAAAATGTAAAATTTTTTAAAAAATTAAGCCTAATTCTACTTAATTAAGTCTTTACATGGATAACTCACATCCCATGATAAATCGTATCTTAATTTAAAATTTGAATTTTTATTTAAATCACACATAATTAATTATAATTATTTATTGAACACGAATTGAACAAATAATACAATACAACTACGACGTATCGATCGGATTATTCTGCGATCGTTCTCAGGTATGAGCATTGAGCACCCACTCCGATTATAGGTTAACTGATGAGAACGATCGCAGAATAAGTCGATCGAAACGTCGTAGTTTTATTGTATTATTTGTTCAATTCGTGTTCAATAAATAGTTATAATTAACGAGCTTTTCGTGCGTGCCTTCGGCACGCCCTCGAAGCTCGGCCCTCCGGGCTGGTGCCCTGGCGGGCAGCGTCTCGGTCCAAAAATTCTATTCCTCTTAAAAAACCACACTCCAAATATATACCCGTAAACTACCGAAAATACATCGTCTCTTAAAAGTTTCGCCTCTTTAACTTTTGAGTGGCGAGGGGGGGGGGGAGGAATAATGATCAATATATTTAATGTTTCTTAATTTAAAATGAATTGGAGTCTTTCATTTCAAAATTCGAGTCCAAATTAGAAATTAGAATTTCAAATTTGCCTGGTTAATGAAAATCGATTGGAGCCGCGCTGACAATTATATTTCAAATTTGCCTCGTTAATTAATATATATCTAATGTTTCTTAATTTAAAATCTATTGGTGTTTTTTCATTTTCATTCGAGTTCAAATGAATACAATATTATCTAGACACAAAGTCCAAATCAAAATTATCTAGTTTTAGTAAGAGAAATCAAGATAGAAATATTAATGTCGCAATGGAGTAATCGGTAGAGCCAATGACTATAGTTCAAGAGTTCGTCGGTTTGATTCTAGGCAAGAGCGTAATTTTTTTAGAGAAATTTTTCTAAGCGTTGTTACAAATTAATCTAGATGAATATTATATAGTATTATGTGCTTTTTAAATAAAAATAAAAATTTTAATCAAATAAATCACAAAAATAAAAGCTTCAACAGCTTCATTACTTATTTATTTTGAATCCACAAAAAATTCGATCCTCGTCATTTAATTAAAATTTGAATACGACAAATAAGAACGAATTTGATATTTCAAGAATTTTGGAATATTTTAGGGCACGGAACCTTCGGTATGCGGTCCGACTGGCAAGTGACCGACTTATTAAGTCATGGAAAAAATAAATAGAAATATTTATATTATTTTCAGCAATTAAATTAATAACTCACATTTAATGTGATTTTTATCCCTGTTTTTTTATTTTCTTCTAATAGTAATGAAAAATATTTAGAAGAATGTTGATGATTATTATGCGAAGCTGACGTTTTTTCAAGAAGTATGTCTTAATCCTGATCGTGAGTTTGTTCCTGTATGTATTTATATTTTGTATATTGTTCACCTTAAAAATTGTTCACAGTTGCATGTAATTCCGAAATAATAATTGATATAAATGTGTATCCGTGGAAAAATAAATAGGAAATTTAAAATTTTTTTAATAATTTAGGATTTGCCAGATTTAGTGATAGATACTTCAAAGGGCAATCCTGATTATATGTAGTTATCATAGAATTGTTAAAGGGTTTAATATGTATAAGTTAGGGTGGCCCTTATTTGGGTATTTTCGAATTTTTATGCTCACAGAGGGCTCATATGGTTCGAAATGAATAAAAAATAAAGTAAAAAAATGCGTGAGCCTCATCCACATAAGCTCACGGGGAGTTCCAGGGTTCGAGAGACTGGAACTCGCTTCCAGCCACCGTCTTTCCCGCGACTTATAACCTTCACCTGTTTAAGACCCGCATCCAGAGATACCTTCGACCCCGCCCAGCCAATAAAATCCCCTCTTCTTGTTCTTTTCACGATGGAGGGGACAACCAAAGCCTTTAGGGGATGCACCTTTTTGGTGTAACTCCACTTATCATTTTCATTAAAAAAAGTGAAACTTCATTAGCCATAGATGTTTTTGAAATAATTTAAATTTCCTAATTTTAATAAATTTTATTTGTCATTAAATATTAGTGGATTTTAAAAAAATATTTCCCCTTATTGGCTCATTTCCCCTTTATTGTAACAAAAAATCAAATAGATAGGTTGTTAAAGAAGTTTCACTTCAAAAAAATATCCCCCAAGTTTCAAGCCCCTATCTCAATTTTAACCTTAGCCGATTGCGATGTAAGTTTCCCATCTAAATAATATGAGGGTTTTGGCCATTGAACGATCAATTTTTTTATTCCGGCCAAAGTAATGGTTCAAAAAATTTGAAACTCTGTAGAGTTTATCCTTATAATACTAGCTATTCTTCAGAATTTTTACGGATTTTTAGCTATTATAATTTTGGAGTTACAGCAAGATAAAATATTGCGTTAGTAAGTTAAAGACTCCAAAAATATAATAGCTAAAAATCTGTAAAAGTTCTGAGGATAGCTAAGTGGGAGATAAATTTAAAAACCTAATTTATCGATCGGAGAATTTACCACTGCTCGAAGCCCCTAAAAACTTAGTGAATTGGATATTGAATTGTATCTAAGTTTCTGAGATTTGGCTCGTGATCCCGGCTTCTTTCCTTCTACTCTGTTCTTTTCACGATGGAGGGGCCATCCCATACAGGCCTTTAGGGGATGCACCTTCTGGTGTATCTCCTTCTCATCAATATCATTAAAAAAAAGCTAGAATTATAGTTTACAGAGTTTCAAATTTTTTGAACAATTACTTTGGCCGGAATAAAAAATTGATCGTTCAATGCCAAAAACCCCATGTTATAGATGGGAAACTTGAATCGCTGATTGGCAAAGGTTAAAATTGAGATAGGAGTTTGAAACTTGGAGGATATTTTTTTATATTCATTTCGAACCATATGAGCCTCTGGGAGGATAAACATTCGAAAATACCCAAAATAAGGGCCATCCTAGTAGTATAAGTGTTAAGAATTTAAATGTGTCTATTAATATAATTAATTAAAAAACAAAAAGGATTTTTTTCTTACCTGTAAAACAAACTTCTGATCAATATATCTCTTTGCTGCGTTTGATTGAAAATCGGGTGACTCAAGAAATCTAGAGTTGAAAGAGAATGGAATTTGATATTATTATTAACAGTAAAGATAGAAAGAAATTATTTTTCTATAAAGTAACCCTTTTTCAGGTAGAGTTCTGAGCGACTACACTATTTATTGAGGTGAAGTGATCAGTCTCACACTTGGGCAGGTATTTCCTTTTTAAAGTAATTTTTAATTACCTGCATCCAGCAATCTAACCAGTAGCTTTGGATACAATTAAATTCACATGAAGCTAAAAGAATTTTTATTTTTGACAAGGCTTGGTTCGATCACATATGTGTACCGCATTTTGTGTATAACTGTAAGTCTAAATAACCAACTTGGTCAACTTATAATTTTTTATAAAAAATATATCAATTAACATCCATTTGTAAAAAATTTTTTAGCCTAAATGACTGAAGATGGCCAAATAAAATTCAGGCCGAAACGTCTCATTAAAGGTGTTTTATTGAACCCAGTGATTCCATCTTTGGCTGATACCTCCTCCTTCATCTAGTACAATTAAATTTCATTTAAATATTATGATGTGATTAGTTTTAAATTGACCACCAATCTGACATCATCAATCACGTCGAAGCTCGGCCCTCGGGCTGGTGCCCTGGCGGGCAGCGTCTCGGTCCAAAAATCTTATTCCTCTTAAAAAACCACACTCCAAATGTATACCCGTAAACTACCGAAAATACATCGTCTCTTAAAAGTTTCGCCTCTTTAATTTTTGAGTGGTCTGGGGGGGGGGGAGGAACAATTATCAATATATTTAATGTTTCTTAATTTAAAATGAATTGGAGTCTTTCATTTCAAAATTCGAGTCCAAATTAGAATTATATTTCAAACGTGTACGTCTTATTTAATATAAAACTAATTAAATTATGGATATGATTAATCAAACGATTAATCAGAAAAATTTACTCTCTTTTGATTAGAGTATATTTCATGTATCTGTGATTTCAATTTCGATATAAAGTTTTTAATTTGACCGGGCCATATTCGATCTTGTTTGAAATTGATCGCCGGGACATCTAGTGGCGGAAAAAGGAAGCTAAGCGTTAGAACAAATTAATCTAGACAAATATATATAGTATTAATTGATTCTAATTAGGTTGCCATGGCAACAACAAATGTATTTATTATTATTGATATAAAAAAAATAAACAAACATATTCTTCGTTCTAATATGTGTACTACATAATTTATTTATAACTAGGTGCAAGGCCCGCCTTCGGCGGCTCTCTTGCTAGCCAGGGGGCTACGCCTTCTAGTGAGCCTGCAATTTGGTTGAGTTTGCTCCAAGGGCAAAAATTTACATTTTTTCACCCTCCCCCTTTTTGGGTGTTTTTTGGGGGAATTTTTTTAAACAAATGTCAGAAATCACATCCCCTACAACTTTGCTCATTACAAAATTTGCCTTAGAGTTAATAGTTTAGGAGTTATTTGATAATTTTCATTAGTACGCCCCCCAAACCCCCTTATGGGGTCAAAATATCAAAACGTTATATAGCAATAAACGTAAGTTAAAAGTTATCTGATCCAAATATGAAATTTCATAAAAATCTCTTCAGCCGTTTTTACGTGAGGCGTGAGCAACTTTTCGCGGAAACCAGACAAACATATATCGTACAGACAGACATGAATTATGTTGATGGTGTTTTAGTTCATAGCTTTGCTTGAAATGTGTGCAATCAAAATTTGGCGTGATTTGGACCAATGTACAGACAAAACCTTAAGAGAGCTTATATTGAATATTAAAAGTTACTTTAGAGCCCTGAAGAAGTCAACAAAGTTGATGAAACGTTGGCAATAAAATATAAATTATTTTCATAAATAGTCCTTATTCCCCGATAACAACTTTAATAATATTTATATATCCAGGTCCATAAGCTTTTGTCTGCTCCGATATAATTGTGAAAGTGATCCTCAGACATTTGATATTTTAAAAATGATATGGTTTACCTTAGAAAAAATTCATAAACGAGCTGAAGATGAGGCCAAGCAGCTTCTAATGTAGGTTCATCCTCTTCGGGGTCAAATTCAGCTCCATTGGGATTTGACGAGGGAGGCAACGTTCTGAAGAGATTGACAGCGAACTAAAAACAAAAAACAAAAGAAATCAAATTAATATGCAAAGAGAGCTCGATATACTGGGTTTTAAAATAAAAACAAGAACAAAAATGGGGGCGAAAAAATAATGAAACAAGTTTCAAAAAAATTTAATTAAACACAGATAAAAGGTAAAAGGGATAATTAAGCTATATTCTCTAATTAAAAGGCGAAAATGGTTATTTTTTAAATAGATGGAATATCCAAAAGGAAAAAAACATCATCTTTTGTTCTTGTGAAATGAATAAAACAAAAATAGAGTAGCAAAGGTAGAAGCGTGGGTGGAAACGCGAGGGGTAAAAAAGCCTGGTAGAAAGACCAGCCCCCTCATGTTTATGATAGCTTTTCATTTAAAAATGAAATTAAAATGCCTTTTAGCCATATGTAAATAAATCATTATGTTTAAACAAAAAAACAAAAATAAAAAAAATATATTTGATGTGGCCATATGCGCAACTCCCCCTCCCCCTCTTCAGCCCAGGTCTTTTAGGAAGCTGATTTTTGCATTGTTAGTTTCCTAAGGCCCTAAAGGCTAACTGTATAAATTTTGGTCGCAATCGGACCAAGGGCTCGAATTTTTTTAAGCAGTTGAGATTTTCTTATTAAATAATGTCAAAATAATAAAAACAAATTTTGAATATTTAAAAAAATTTATTTATTGTTTTTTTAAAAAAAAAATTGTTTTTAAAAATAGCGCAGAGATGGGGATCGAACCAGGATCAGTCTGTGAATAAATCAATTAAAAATTAATCACTTAGCCCACTGAGCTACGGAGCTCATGCAGACTTCGCTCAAAAAATAGGCTATTTAAATGTCGTATTTACGTTGGGTATAAAATAGTAAAAAATTAAATTTATTATTAATGTATAATATTTAAGTTTTTAATTGATTTCAATAATTTAATTAGACCATATTGAAGTCTCCAATCATGGATTTCAATATATTATCATAAAATTATAATAAAATACATATAAATAACACCGTGGTTTAAATTAATTTCTCAACTCAAAGTAGATTTTATAATAAATTCGGTTTTATATAAAATATAGCAAAATTTTTTTGAAGAAAATTATAGGATGGATTTTCGAATCCCTGCGATGATAAGGCCAGAGTAATTTATTTGATAGATTAAAAAAATAATGTGAAAATAATAAAAACAAATTTTAGTCTTAAAAAAATTATTAATGTTTAAAAAATAAATATATATAACACAGTGAAGTTAAAAAATAATTCATATTTTCTAGAATTAAAAAAAATAATAATAATAATCAGGTCCGGTCTTGAACCTGAGACGTCGCCACCCAGTTAATTAATTAGGCAACGACACCTCTACACACTAGGACAAGCATCCCTTGATTAAAATAATTAAAAAAATGGTTTTAATAATTCAAGCAAATGGCAATATGTAATTAATTTGAAATTTTTTATTCAAAATTCAGTTCAAATATAATAAATTTGAATTCAAACATGTCCATTGTTGCAATTTAAACTTTATTATTGACATTTTATTGTTTAATTGATTTGTTTATTGTCAAGCGAATTTAATCAATTTTCCATAGATTTGAATTCTTAAGTGATTTTTTTATGAAATTCTTGAATAAATTTTTACGAACTGATTAAAGATGCCATCAGAGGAACAGTTTGCATCCAATGCATGAATGAAATATATATATGAGTTCCAAATTTTTATTATTAAGAAGTCAAAGACTACTTAGGGAGAGGCCACTCCCAATAGAAACCAGGCGGTTTTGCTACACTCAGATCGAACGTAAAAGTGTAGATAAAGTTTAGGGAAAGCGGTGTTGGTTTATAGTGAAACATATTAAACAAAGGAATTATTATTTAACGGGTTATAGTGGTGTTTCACAAAGAGGAAATAAAATTAAAAAAATTAAAAAATCTTTTAAATTATTTTGGAGATTTTTTATTTATCTCTATACATATTTCGGGCTATGAACCCTTCATCAGGAGGTTAAACAGAACACTGAATAAGCAGCCAAGTAAACATATAATCAAGTTTCGTTATATGAGATGATTCACATAGAAGAATATTTTTTTTCTTTAGAAACTTAATTTATTATTTTTGTTTTATACACTCGTAGGTGGCTTAATACTCTTCTCCCTTTTGGGAGTTTTTTTACAGAGTGAGGTTGTTAGCCTCAGGTCCAACCCCTTTTAGTCGCCTTTTACGACAAGCAGGGAATACTATGGACTTATTCTACCCCCGATCCATAGGGGTCTCAGAGTGATGTTCTATAAATATATATGTCAAATATAAATATGTCTCATGGTGGCTCAAAAAATACGAATATTTATTTATTTTTGATCTCGCATGAAAATACATAATATATGTAATCAGTAGAGATTGTGGTGTTGGTGCAAGGTGAAACATCTTTAATAAAGATAAGAGTAAATAAATATTTTATTTAATATGGATTTACTATGAGTTAAGGATACTGGGTCACTGTATCCTTAACTCATAGTAAATCCATATTAAATAAAATATTTATTTACTCTTATCTTCATAATATATGTTATAAATTTGGTCTTGTGTCCATGTATAACGTGCAGGTGATTTATTCCTCCCTGGCAGGTTGTATGTCTGTCTGTCTGTTGAGGGACACGCAGAGCTGTTGTCATGGCCACCCCTGCCTCCTTCCTATATTACATTCTCCTGATCATAATACACACCAGGGGGGGGGGATAATCATTAATCATTTAGGAGAGCAATATCTAATGACATTTGACAAATGAAAAATAAGCCATGTCAAGTGCGAACCTGACTCGGGTTTCGTAGATTATATCTTCAAAAATACACTAGATATCAAATTTGTTATTTTATGTTGATAAATAGAGAATTTATGAAATTTGTTGATACTTTTAAGAAAGCCACTTTTGAACACCGAGAGGTAAAAAATCACATAAATATTGTCATTTTTGAAAACTTTCTAAAACTTAGAGAAAGCAACTTTTTCCACTTGAAAAATCCGTTGGATAAAGAGAGAAATTCTCCCGAGACGTCTGGTTTATTAAACGTTTTGAAGATTGTATTTTTTTTTTAAAGATGTTTAAAGATTTGTATGTATGTATATGTTGTAGTATAAACCCGTTTTTACTAGTTAAAACGCTTTTCATTGAATACCTTCGTGGCAACTAGAGTTTACTGATGTTGGTTGAGTTTGGTCCAAAGGTCTAGAATCTTCATTTTTTACCCTTCCGCCTCATTTCGTGTGTTTATTTTCAAAATTTTTAAACGTAAATGTCAAAAATTACATCCTCTACAACTTTGCTTCTAATTTTTGACATTTTCGTTTAAAATTTTTTGAAAATAACACGCGGAAATGAGGCGGAAGGGTAAAAAATGAGATTCTAGACCTTTGAACCAAACTCAAGTTGCCAAAAGGTATTCAGTGAAACGCGTTTTAACTAGTAAGAACCCTATTATTACTAAAAACGGGTTTTTACTGCAACATATATACAAATAAATCTTTTATAAAAAACAATCATCAAACGTTTATTAAAACTCGAAACGTTTCGGGATAATTTTCTCTCTTGTCCATGGAATTTAATTAGAATTGAAAACGAGAGAAAAAAAATGTTGCTTTATGTAATTAATATAAAGCAACATATATGGTATACTATAAGGGTATAAATTACATTTTGATAAATTTATATTTTATATTTATTTGGCAGGAAGATAGGAATTTCTGTGAGGCAGTTTATCTCATACTATATATATTTATCTAGATTAATTTGTAACAACGCTAAGAGAAATTTCTCCAAAAAAATTTCCCTCTTGCCTAGAATCGAACCTACGAACTCTTGAACTAAGGTCATCAGCTTTAACCACTAGACCAATGTAACATTAATATTTATACCATGATTTCTATTACTAAAACTATAAATTTTTGATTTAGACTTTGTGTCGAGATAATATTGTATTCATTTGAACTCGAATGAAAATGAAAAAACACCAATTGATTTTAAATTAAAAAACATTGAATATATATTAATTAACGAGGCAAATTTGAAATATAATTGTCAGTTCGGATTTTAAACTGACAGCTCCAATTGATTTTCATTAACCAGGCAAATTTGAAATATAATTTTAATTTGCACTCGAATTTTGAAATGAAAGACTCCAATTCATTTTAAATTAAGAAACATTAAATATATTGATAATTGTTCCCCCCCCCCCCCCAGGCCACTCAAAAATTAAAGAGGCGAAACTTTTAAGAGACGATGTATTTTCGGTAGTTTACGGGTATACATTTGGAGTGTGGTTTTTAAGAGGAATAAAATTTTTGGACCGAGACGCTGCCCGCCAGGGCACTCAGCCCGGAGGAGGCGTGCCGAAGGCACGCACGAAAAGCTCGTATAATCAGATTGTTACATAATACAATATAAAAGTAAAAATATATTTGATATTAAATGAAAGTGAAATTTATAGCAAACTTTTCACCATTATGAAATTTTTTTCGGATAGGTTAGAATGTTCTATAAATAGAATTTTGAATAAACGTTTATTTATTTATCAAAGGAACTAAATTTGGATCTCTCTATCTCGTTCTATATACATTAATCGTTAATGCATTGATGGGCGAAAAAGCTTTCCAACTTACACGATTCTGGTTTTCAAAGCTGATCAGATTAGAGAACCACCTACCTTATTTTTATCCCATAAAAGTTTTACTTAGATACCAAATTAACTTTACAAAATAATCATAACAACAACATTTTGTTTGGTACACATGATACAATTTTTGATGATATTATTGTCTCACATGAGAGAAAAATCTCAGTCTGAAGAAAATACATGGAAAGTGATATTTATTTAACGGGCAGTCCCACCGCTCTCGTTAGGTAATGAGAAACGTAATTACAGATTTTTCTTTATCATAATCGATTCTATTTTCTAGAGGTAATTATGATCGAGTATTTCTGATAAGAGGTATCTAATGCAAAAGGGAGATAAAGCCATCTTGGTTGACTAAGTTCTCTCTCTCTCTCTGGGTATCATTAGAGGTAGAGGAGGCTGTCGATGATACGCAGCCAGAGATTTCAAGCAAGTGTGTATCTGTATATCTACTAACACTGGCTGGGTACATTTTCCATTTTCCAACCCCGCAATGGGTAGTCATGGCAACCTAAGACCCCGACAAAATGCACGTTGTGGTGAATTACAGTACAGGGTGGATCATATTTACATCCAGCAGACACAAAATCATAGAATGGAGATACACAACAAGGGAAGAAAGAAATCATATTCTAGCCTGGTTAGTGCACACTATTTCAATTAAGATAATCAATAGTAATAGGAAAAGTAAAGTTATTTAATGATATAAGTTATTGAAAAACTTAAATAAAATTTTTTTTTTTTTACTTATGGAAAGTGGTGTAGGTTTTAGGTGAAACATGATGTTAATTAATAGAGTAAAGGGTGTGTAGTTTCACAGTGAATGAAATAAAACTCAAAGAGGTTTATACAAACTCAATATATTTCGGATTATTAGTCCATCATCAGTAGTTTACAAGTTAATACTAATAATAATTGAACGAGTGGTCACCATTCTTGACATTCAAATCATGTGTACCAATATAACAAAATATAACATTCAAATCTTACATACCAACCTAACACAAGAAAAACACCAATGAAATTAAAATTTAAAAAATTGTTTTACAAAGATTTTTCTTTTTTAATTATAAAATATATAAATGTAAATATAAGAAATCTAAGTAAATATGAATATTAATATAAATAAAAATTACAAGTATAAATATAAAGTCTTTTTAGAATTAAATTAGAAAATAAAATTACAAATTTAAGTCATAGACACAAAATTAATTATAAATATCAAATTACAAATAAGCCTAAATAACATATAGAGATGAAGAATTAAGATAAAACATAATAGGGATATATATATATATATAATTGTAATTTATCTCATCTAATTTATCCCTATTATGTTTTATCTTAATTCTTCATCTCTATATGTTATTTAGGCTTATTTGTAAATTGATATTTATAATTAATTTTGTTTCTATGACTTAAATTTGTAATTTTATTTTCTAATTTAATTCTAAAAAGACTTTATATTTATACTTGTAATTTTTATTTATATTAATATTCATATTTACTTAGATTTCTTATATTTACATTTATATATTTTATAATTAAAAAAGAAAAATCTTTGTAAAACAATTTTTAAAATTTTTAAATTTTAATTTCAATGGTGTTTTTCTTGTGTTAGGTTGGTATGTAAGATTTGAATGTTATATTTTGTTATATTGGTGCACATGATTTGAATGTCAAGAATGGTGACCACTCGTTCAATTATTATTAATATTAACTTGTAAACTCCTGATGATGGACTAATAATCCGAAATATATTGAGTTTGTATAAACCTCTTTGAGTTTTATTTCATTCACTGTGAAACTACACACCCTTTACTCTATTAATTAACATCATGTTTCACCTAAAACCTACACCACTTTCCATAAGTAAAAAGTAAGTTGAGAATTCAGACTCGCACAAATAAGTTGTAGCAAATGGTAAAAGAGAATTAAAACAGCTTTCTGGGTCAACTGTGGATATTCGCCTGTTAAACTACATCAAAATTTTGACAAAGGCATCGTTTTATAGGCTGTCTGCAGTGAAGAATCTGAAGATTTTCGATAAAATGTTCATAATCTTGGTGTGAAAAGGAGGATGGCTTTTTCATCCAAGAATTATTTTTCAGTTTTTTGAAATTATCATCAGTGAAATATTGTTTGATTGATTTATTCAGACATTATAAGTGATGAACCATTTTGGTATATTGACTGGTATTTAGATCTTACTCCAAAATGTACTTCATAGCTGGAAAAAACTCGAAATCTCTGCGATTCACACAACTAATCCAAAATTTTACGTTCCTTTTGAACGCTATAATTTTTTCACATACTGTGAATTTTTTGCGGAACCCTTGGTGTGTTTTTATGGAACCCCAGGGTTCCGCGGAACACACTTTCAGAAACACTGATCTACATACTTTCAAAATTTTATTCCATATTTTTCTTTGTGGCTGGTTATTGAGTACTTGGACTTGAAATACAATTAGAAGTTAAATTTTCAAAATGTTGCTATGTTTCGCAGTATATTTTTCTGCTTCCTCAGTCAATATTTGAACTTAACCTCCTTGTAAAAAGTAATATATAGATCATTATACCGTATGTCGATCACAATTAAAACAACTGACTCACCAATACAATGACATCCTTTTCTTTTTTACACTTCAAAAAAACAAAAAACAATCGTATTATAAGGCCTAACTGATACAGATAATAATATTAATAAATATAAAGAATCTTGTCAATGATAATAGAATTTTTAATGTATTATCATTTTTATATTTATTAATATTATTATCTGTATCAGTTAGGCCTTTTAATACGATTGTTTTTTTTGTTTTTTTGAAGTGTAAAAAAGAAAAGGATGTCATTGTATTGGTGAGTCAATTGTTTTAATTGTGATCGACATATGGTGTAATGAGCTAAATATTACTTTTTACGAGGAGGGTAAGTTCAAATATTGCATGTGGAAGCAGAAAAATATACTGCGAAACATAGCAACATTTTGAAAATTTAACTTCTATTGTATTTCAAGTCCAAGTACCCAATAACCAGCAACAAAGAAAAATATTCATCATGGACGATAACAACAACAAATTATTCCATATTTTTTCAAATTTTTGATTGGAGGCTTTCGAAATGTGGTGCTACAGAAGAATGATGAATATCAAATGAATGGATAGAATTACACATGAAGAAGTTCTTGGAGGAATCGGAGAAAGAAGAACTTTGTGGAAGAGTCTGAAGAAGATGATCGGGTACACATACACTGAGACACGGGGGATTGCTTAGGGATATCTTGAAGGGGAGGGAAGTGGAAGGCCCAGATTAAAATATTTCGACCAAATAATTGGAGAGGTATTTAGAGCTGGCATGGAACAGAGCCGAGTGGAGACGCGTGGTTGCGTCAAAACAGTCTTAGAACTGTGTACTCAATGATGATAATAAAGATGTATTTATTTTTATTTCGAAACCGTGCTTAGATATAGAAGATATTTAATCTAAAGATGAATTAAATCCTTTGCCAAGTGTTAGCCCCTTAAAGCTAGTCAACCGAATCGACTCAGCTTTGGAGCTGATCCATACTCTACAGGCGTTGACTGTTTAAAATGGGGATTACGATTCGCAACTTGCATCCAGGCTTTCCCACTCATATTCTATGTGATGCAAGCAGCATGCCTGTGATAGAGACGATCGCAATAAACTAGCAGAAGAGAAAAGTTAAAGGGGTCAAAAAGACCCCATGTGAATAAAATCAATTCACTTGTGCTTTCGTTTAGAAATAAATCTGTGATGTTTTTGGGCATATATATATATATATATATATATTGAACGATAGACATATTGAGTGCAGAAGAGAAAGAAGATTTCCAAATGTCAAAAAATTAAGAATCTTTATAAAAGAGCAATGTTCGAGGATAAAAAATGTAATATTTGATAATGCCACGTTATCATTATCAGAAGTAAATGTTAAATTGGACAATATTCAGAGCTATTGAAATAAATTTGATACACGGTTCAAGACTAAAAAACGAAGAACATGTTTGTTTATTTTTTTAAGGGCGCATCGACTGCCAGGGCCATTAGCGCCCATGTTTGATTTTCCATATCAATAATAATAAATACATTTGTTGTTGTCATGGCAACCAAATTAGAATGAATTAATTAATTAATGTATATCATAATAAAAAATTAAGTAAAATTACGAGGAGATTTAACATAAAATAAAACAAAAATGAGTTTTTATCTCGATATACCGTATATTTCGGGTTTCGAGCCCATCTACACATATTTATAATTTTATATTCAGTTTTCTAACTCCTGAAGATGGACTCGTAGCCCGAAATATATTTCGAGATAAAAACTCATTTTTATGTGAAACCTACCTCGTAATTTTACTTAATTTCTTATTATTAAAAAATGTTTCACCTTGAAATAACGCCTATCTCCTTAACAGTTATTAATATACTATTTTACTTGCTTTAATAACAATCCTACTTATATGTGTGTGTGCGCCATCTTACTTTCACATACAACCTTTCTTTATTGAAACCATCCTCAAGTTTCCAAACAATTAATTTGTCTAATGGAAACCAAAATCGTCAAAGTTAAAGGATACTTCCGGCGGATCCAATATATAAGTATATATATATATATAACACATAAAATTTAAAAAATACAGCTATAATAATCAGTAGAGATTGTGGTGTTGGTGCAAGGTGAAACATCTTTAATAAAGATAAGAGTAAATAAATATTTTATTTAATATGGATTTACTATGAGTTAAGGATACTGGGTCACTTATTTCACATTAAAATTAAAAAGCAATTAAGAAGCATGGTATCACTCCAGCCATTTATAATATAAATAATTTATCCTCCCAATTAATAAATAATAAACTCGACAAAATTGATAAAATAAATAGATCTGGTGTATACAAATTAAATTGCAACGATTGCGAGGCAATTTATATTGGCCAAACTGGACGATCTTTTAAAAAACGGCATAAAGAACATTTAGCTTCCCACAGACAATTAATAAGAAACCAGCCCATAAATCCAGATTCCACTTCCGCATTTGCTAATCATCTATATGCTTTAGACCATGTACCTTCACCTTCTAACCCCTCCCCAATTCATTTCGAAAGAAAAGGATTAAGATTGGATCTTCTTGAATCCACGGAAATAAAATATGCCTTGTCGAATGATGAAAATATTATCAACAATCAACTAGATGTAAAACCAAATATAATAATTGATCTTTTAATATCCAAATGAAAAAATCATCCCCAACCCAGAGACACAAGTCAACGACCTTACTAACTTGCCTTTCACCCAAACAATCCTATGTAAATAAAGGTCAACCTGATATTCTTTCTTAACAATAGCTTAAGAGAAAGCGTCCTTTTAAAATAATTTTATAAATTCTGTCTCTCTGTTCAATAAACACATATATAGCCTGTTATTCAATAAGTTAAATTAGTTACTTTCTGTATTTCCTGAAGATGGGTTGATAGCCCGAAATATATATATTGAAAAAGAACAAAAAATTTATATCTTTTAATAATTTTTTAATTTTAATGTGAAATAAGTGACCCAGTATCCTTAACTCATAGTAAATCCATATTAAATAAAATATTTATTTACTCTTATCTTTAAATACAGCTATATTATGATTTTACATAATTTAAAATAAATAACATATTAATATATTCTTAACTTTGTTTTTCTAAAATATAATATAATAAATAAATAAATGAATCTATTTATTTATTTATAGAGCTTTAAAGTTGTAATTAAATTCGAATGAAATCAGCCAACTGAAAATAATGCCATTTAATTAATTTGAATTTCCATTTTGGAATCCTAATTGGAATTATACTTTAGACTTTATATAGTAGTTGTTAAAATTACGCACTTTTGTAGTCTCTAGCAATCTCAGAGAGATGCAATTAAAACTTAGTTATAATATCTATTACCTAATTCGTGATACCAGAGGAGCGCAAAGTTTTTGCTGATATCGGCCAACTAGAAGCAACTATATACCTTTAGCTCAGATATTATGTTTTTCATAAATAAACTAACGGTTTTATTTTTAATGATCTTTTTATTGGTTATAAAATTTTTTACTTTACCCTACAGGGTATGGTCAATTATTATAATTGTGTATGAATAAAGTGTTTTTTTTGCTTCGTTTTTTCGAAATATCTCAAAAACGGCTGAAACTATTTTGATGTAAAAAAGGCCCTAATAACATAAGCTATTTTACCTAACATTCATAATTATTCTCCATATCAATAGCAAAAATGTGAGAAAAGTCATTTCAAATTCATGAAATGAGTTGCACTATTTTTTTACTGTATCAACTTTGAACTGCGTTTTCGCGTAAAAATTTCCTAATAAAGTACCAACTTTTTGTGCTATTTGGAGAGCTAAGGAACACATAAAGTTTTTAAAATTATTTACAAGTCATTCAGTCAGGTCTAAGTATATTTTTTTCAAGTGTAAATTTCAAACAGAAATTTTAATCTTGTGATCAAATTCTCGGCTGCTAGTATTTAGAATTAGGGTGTTTTGTGTTTTCTAACAGGTGAACACACATTCTAGCCATAATACTGACAAAACATTCTCAAAGAAACAAGAACTCAGAAAAAGTTATAGCTAAAACCGCCTACAATTTTAAAAAATCTGAAAATAAAAAAAATCTTATCTCGAAAACTACAAAATATCGCGTTACAACATGGGGGCTCAATCGATGGGTATTAGCGTCCCCTGACCATAGACCTTCGCTGGTATAGGGTTCCTGGGACACCCTATATAATGAAAACGACTGAAAATTTGACTACACGTTGTGTCAAAAATGTGTGTTCAATTATTTTAAATATCGTCGGATTAGAGTGTAAACCTGTTAATTCGCATTTTTTATCATATACAGTATGACATATTAATACCGTTCGAAAGAAAAAGAGATGCAGCATCGTCCAAGTAAAAGTACTATTTAAAATTAGGATCGTAAGTTATAGAAAAAAAATGTGAAAAATAGTTTTTTCCGTAACAACAATTTTAACTTTTGTTTGTTTTTCTCTCCCCTGTAAAATTTCCTTGTTTTGAGTTAGCAGGTTTACTCTCTAAGGCGACGATAAATATATCATGATTATTGTAACAATGTTATCATTATTTTACAATTGTTGAAATTCTTTGTTAAATTATATAATGTTTTATTTACCTTTTTTGTTTTTCTTTGTTGTCTAACCACAATATAATCAAAAGGAGATATTATTAATTGCTAATGAGTCCAAAATTAAGAGGGAGTCCTATCGTAAAAAATTATAAATGATTAAATATTAAATATAAGAAAGAAGCCAGGTGTATGTATGGTAAAGTCAGGTGGATGCCCACATCAGTTTATTTTAATTAAATTATGAGCGAGTGAAAAAATTTATGTAAGTTTGAAAAGATTGAGAAAGATAAGAGATTCATTCACGGGCATTTATTTTAAATTAATATTTTTTCTATTTAATTGTAATTTTAAGTTGTTATTAGAACATGAGCTTTTCGTGCGTGCCTTCGGCACGCCCTCGAAGCTCGGCCCTCCGGAGGGGCTGGTGCCCTGGCGGGCAGCGTCTCGGTCCAAAAATTTTATTCCTCTTAAAAAACCACACTCCAAATGTATACCGGTAAACTACCGAAAATACATCGTCTCTTAAAAGTTTCGCCTCTTTAACTTTTGAGTGGCGAGGAGGGGGGGGGGGGGGGGAGGAATAATGATCAATATATTTAATATTTCTTAATAATAAATAAAATAAAATCAAAATAAAATGAATTGGAGTCTTTCATTTCAAAATTTGAGTCCAAATTAGAATTATATTTCAAATTTGCCTGTTTAATGAAAATCGATTGGAGCCATCAGTTTAAAATCCGCGCTGACAATTATATTTCAAATTTGCCTCGTTAATTAATATATATTTAATGTTTCTTAATTTAAAATCTATTGGTGTTTTTTCATTTTCATTCGAGTTCAATTGAATACAATATTATCTCGACACAAAGTCCAAATCAAAAATATATAGTTTTAGTAACAGAAATCATGATATAAATATTAATGTTAGATTGGTTTAGTGGTTAAAGCTAATGACCTTAGTTCAAGAGTTCGTAGGTTCGATTCTAGGCAAGAGGGAAATTTTTTTAGAGAAATTTCTCTTAGCGTTGTTACAAATTAATCTAGACAAATATTATATAGTATAATAAGTACCCGTCACAAGTCCCTCCAGAATATTTTCCAAAAATTTGAAAATGTCGGTATATATATCCCTATCTGTAATCAAACAAGTCAACTTGTTTCCTTGTCGAAACACTCTTTGATGGAGGATCGAGGAGAGAAATGACAAACAAAATTTAAATGAATTTTCTATTTACATGATGAATGTTTGAAGCCAGCCGAATAAATCAAATTAAATTAAATAGCATATTCCTCCTTTGTCGTGATGCATATCAAATTCAAGAGGTTTTTCTGCTTTATTTGATGACTTCTATATAGAAATTGCAATTGGGGACGAGAGAGAATATCTTAAAGGAAATTCAATTAATTTCCTAATACCTCAACGGGGGGAGAAAACCCCCTGAATTTCCTAATTATCAGAATATTCAATAAAATAAAGCTTCGTCACAAAAAGAAGCTTAGCATTTTTTTTGACACAAGGCTCGATTCAATTTCATTATTATTATTATTATTATTATTATTTTTAATCTAATCTTTACAATTTTTTATACAGAATTACTTGAAGCCCAGTACAAAAGTGTCAAAGGACTTGCTCTTTTGAACCCCTCCCCCTTTAAGGATTTTTTTCGAAAAATATACACACTTTTAATATTATAAAAATTAACAGATAAAACAAGATTTCAATCACTATATATCTATAATAATTATTAAGGAAGCGGCGAGCAGTTGGAAAATCATCATATTTATTCACGGGTTCTTAACTCACTAGAATTATCAGAAATATAGTGATTAAAACGTTATGTAGAAGGTAAATTTTTATAATAAATAAAAATTACAATTAATTGTTGCTGAATTATTCATGTAATAAACGAGCTTATCTTGAAGACTATGAACTATAATTTTAAAGAGGGAGAATGTAATAATTACAATGTAATTATTATGTAGTTAATCCAATATGCGCTGGCTGTTTATTTATTCGCCTATTGTTGTAATTTTCAGTTTTCTTGTTATTTTTAAGTTGATCTTTTTAAATTAATAAAATACTAAAGTATTATATAGGAACAACCATTAATTAGGATTTTATTAACTTAATTAAAAAGACCGACATACAAAAACAATAAGAACACTGAAAATTACAACAATGGGAGAATAAACAAACAGACAACGCATATTGGATAACTACATAGTAGGTAATTAATTTTAATTATCACAAGTGTATGGGTATTTTTAAAAAAATGTATTTAGTCAAAAATTAGAAATTCATCAAGGTTTTAACAAACTCAGCTGGTGTTCTGATTGATGTGCTTGTTTTCTAGATCTTTCAATTATACTATATATATTGATCTAGATTAATTTGTAACAAAGCTAAGAGAAATTTCTCTAAAAAAATTTCCCTCTTGACTAGAATCGAACCTACGAACTCTTGAACTAAGGTCATCTGCTTTAACCTCTAGACCAATGTAAGATTAATATTTATACCATGATTTCTATTACTAAAACTATAAATTTTTTATTTAGACTTTGTGTCGAGAAAATAGTGTATTCATTTGAACTCGAATGAAAATGAAAAAACACCTATTGATTTTAAATTAAAAAACATTGAATATATATTAATTAACGAGGCAAATTTGAAATATAATTGTCAGTTCTGATTTTAAACTGACAGCTCCAATTGATTGTCATTAACCAGGCAAATTTGAAATATAATTTTAATTTGCACTCGAATTTTGAAATGAAAGACTCCAATTCATTTTAAATTAAGAAACATTAAATATATTGATAATTGTTCCCCCCCCCCTCGCCACTCAAAAATTAAAGATGCGAAACTTTTAAGAGACGGTGTAGTTTACGGGTATACATTTGGAGTGTGGTTTTTTAAGAGGAATAAAATTTTTGGACCGAGACGCTGCCCGCCAGGGACTGTCGAGGGCGAGCTTCGGAGGGCGTGCCGAAGGCACGCACGAAAAGCTCGTTTTATATATATTTGGTGTCGATTTAGAAGCACCAATAGTCTAAAAATTCTCTTAAATGATTATATCAGTCACTTTTTTGAACAATTTGTCTAACTGTTTCAATGTGCCGACATATTTCAACTGCGCATTGAATTCGTTACTATCGGAACTACAAAGTACAGTAGAACCACGATAGTCCGGTACTCGATTGTCCAGCATGGGTCCGAAATCGATTTTTTAACGAAAATTCAAGCTAACCTGTCTACAGTGAATGCCAGTCCAGCAACCCCTCAACATCAGACGACATCGCTGAATGGACATTGAAATTTCAGCCAAAGTGCCCATAAAGACTCATTCGAAGTGAAATACACATTTACTGTTTATACCTTTTGTTAGTTTGTAAATAAAGTACACGTTTTCTCTCTTTAAATTGTTATTACTGACATATTTCCTTGTTTAAGTAAGTTTTTTTTCAATATCTCAATAATCCGGCAGAGGCAGATTCCCAAGTGTGCCGGATTATCGAGGTTCTGCTGTAGTTTGTTTTAAAAACTATTTATAGCTTCAAAAGTGTGCCCGCATCTATAGTGGGTGGGATACTATCCACTCATACACCAGCAATTTAATAAAACTTTCTATACGCTATTATATGGCATTTATATTTAATATAGTGAATATTACAAGCTTTATTTGTGAATTAATTCTGTAGTACCTGCGGGACAGAGGGAAAAGTTTCAAGGGCCGAATTTGAACCATAGTTTGGGCGTCCCTGGGGTATTGTAAGACAATAATAAAACTTGAGTAAGATACGAGGTAGGTTTCACAAAAAAGAAATAAAACAAAATTGAGTTTTGAATTCGATATATTTCGGGGGTTAGCCCATCATCAGGAGTGCGTTTTTTGGACTCCTGATGATGGGCTAACCCCGAAATATATCGAATTCAAAACTCAATTTTGTTTTATTTCTTTTTTTGTGAAACCTACATCGTATCTTACTCTTTTATTATTATATTAAAATGTTTCACCTAGAACCAACACCGAACTCCTTAAAAGTTATAGTAAGACATATCGTCGCTGATCTTACAAAACGTCGTAAGTCCGATTTATCACGGGGGGTCTTGTCTATTGAAGCCTTATTATTCTATTCCAATTTAATTTCGCGCTACGGACAAATAATAAATATTGTTTGTATTCGTGTTTAAAATGGTTTTTCTTGTTTTCTGGCAAACAATGAATTTAGGACTTAGGAGGCTTTCTAAGATGAGCGACGATATGAGAGGAAATGCAGTTTTGAATGATTGATTCTAAATTCAAACTTTCCTGCCTCTGAGTCGAAAAACAAAAATGAAATAAACTACCAATAAAAATCCCCGAAAACAAAAAAAGAATATTGGGTGGTAATAAAAAAAGAGAGCAATAAAAGTCAACCCGGGAGCCAGATAGAAAAAACAAAATGGCGGTTAATCCCCCTCCAAAAAAACAAAAAAACATTGAGATTATTAATTTTCATCGAATTTTTTTGCAATCGAGAGCTTTTATCTACAATAAATGTGAATATAAATTTCTTGAAATACCGTAAATAAAATCGATGAGAACTTCTTGTTTGAAAAGATTTATTCAATAAATCGCATAGGAGAGGGAATAGTTATTGAAGGTATTTGGCGACACCCTGTATTTACAGAGCCAGAATAAGGGGAGATCTAGTCCAATACACCAACATGTTGCTGTCCCCCCCAGTCAGCCAAGCCAACTCCAAATCCAACATATTGCCAATTCCACTATACTTTATTAAAAACTGATTCGTGTGTTTTTCTAGTATTCTTTTCATACCACCCCAGTGTGTGTGTGTGTGAGTTAGGATTTAATTAAATTTACAATTACAATGAATCACGCGCCTACTCCCATTACATTATAATCAACTTCTCGACTTATATTAACTAAATGTATAAATTCAATGAAAATGTTATTATAATTGTAAAATGGAATGTAAACGAAAGTGGAGTTGGATAAAAATTAAATTAATAACAGAGTTTTATCATTTAATGTGCCAAACGTTTCGTCAATTTATTTTTGACTTCTTCAGCGGCTAATTACACAACTCAATTGTCTGATGCTCTTGAAACAAACACAAAATGACGAAACTTTCGGCATATTAAAGAATGGCACTCTGATAAAACGTGAACAGTCCAGAACCTAAAAGATTTTTTTAATAAAAGTCTCATAGTTTTCAAGTTATGGGCATTTTTTGAAAATGGTGACAATCGCTACCCTGCCCTAAATATCGAGATGCTGTGGCTACAAATTTTCATATTTTATTATTCTAATTTTGTTACGCAATCTTGAATAATCCTGCTATTAGAATAGAATCCAAAATAAAACCATAAGTATTATACTTTTGAAGAATTTTTTTTGCCGCGCTTATGTTTTAAAAAATTTTGATCGGCTAACTTTAAATCATTTTTAATGTAAAAAAAGTACTATCCTAGCATGGAAAGTTATTAAAAACCCACCCATATAGTCGGGATTTCAAAATGATACAGCATTTTATACTTCCTTCTTTAGAAACAAAAAAAATTTGTATATTTTGGGCAAAATTTGCTAATTTAAAAACAGACTAACTTGATCAAAAAGTTTCAGGAATTCATTCAGAAAATCAAAAATACAAATTTATTCATCAAAATCGATATTGTCCCCTTCAAAGTACTCCCCATCGACTGCAGCGCGCTTATGTCAGCGCTTGAACCAATCTTCGAAACATTTTTTTATATTAAGTGGATATTGATGAGGCAGTACAAAAAAAGAAGAAGATAATTTACACTATCTTTTTATTCATAAAACCGACGTTTCGGAGGCTATTCCCTCCTTCTTCAGGGTTTTGAAAAGTCAGTGAAGGAAATCCAATGCGGCATTCCCTGTCTCCTCTTTCAGTGGCAGTAACAATAATATCTTGTATTTCATTCTCAGCAGAATTATAATGTAATAATATTTTTTTATATTCGATTTTCGGTATGGACTATGAAAGGCGTTTTCGATTTTTACGATTTAAAAAATGAAATCGTCTTTGCATCAACAAGTTTGTATTAAATTATGAGTTAAAAACGGTGGCAAAATGTTGAAGAAGTGTTTCTCTATCGAAAACAAACTTTTATGTGTAGCCCAAGTTTTCGTGAGTTTGTTGAGGATGAGAACGCAGTCGATATCGAAAACCGACGAAAACGTCGATAAAATCAAAGAAATGATGGCCGAAAACTGTAAATTGACTGCTTGATATTGCAGGAAAACTTCGAGTCTTTGATATGTGGTGCCGAGATAATGGATTATCCCTTAATCTGGGAAAATGTAAAATGTAAGGTTATTAGTTTTATCGGACTCTTGGACTCATAGACTTCCTCTTATTCATGTGCTGGTGCAAAACTTACACGAGTTGATAGAATCTGTGACTTGGGCATTTTACTTGACTCTAGATTGACCTATATTCCCCATGTTGAGGCTAAGGTGAGTAAGGCCAGAAAAATGTTGGGTTTTTATATCCCGTTCAGCCAAGCTATTCAAAAATAATGGGTGTTTTTTTAGAGGTATAGAACTTCGAATTGAAATAAAACACAAGAAAATCGTTTTAATGTCCATCAATTTGGCTTTATTGGAAGGATAATTTTATGCCATTAATGTTTAAATATGATTTCGGGCATGTGGCCGCCGCGGCTAGCTCGAATAAATCCAATTCTACAGGTCCAATTTTCAACCACTTTTTCGAGCATATGGGGCCGTATGTTGGCAATAACGCCACGAATGTTGGCTTCCAAGTCCCCTAACGTTTCTGGTTTGTTGGCGTAGACGAGCGACTTCACATATCCCCAAAGAAAATAATCCAATGGTGTCAAATCACACGATCTTGGTGGCCAATTGACAGGTCCATTCCGCGAAATTATGCGCTCATCGAATGTTTCCTTCAATAAATCGATTGTGACGTGCGCTGTGTGGCATGTAGCGCCGTCTTGTTGGAACCACAACTCATCCACATTCATGCCATCCAATTCGGGAACAAAATAGTCGGTTATCATGGCTCTATACCGGTCTCCATTAACGGTAACTGACTCTCCAGCATTATTTCGGAAGAAGTATGGCCCAATGACTCCACCAGCCCATAGAGCACACCAAACAGTCAGTTTTTGTGGATGTAATGGCGTCTCAAGGGTCTCATGTGGATTCTCTTCACTCCAAATGCGGCAATTTTGCCAACATTGGAAGCCAACATTCGTGGCGTTATTGCCAACATACGGCCCCATATGCTCGAAAAAGTGGTTGAAAATTGGACCTGTAGAATTGGATTTATTCGAGCCAGCCGCGGCGACACATGCCCGAAATCATATTTAAACATTAATGGCATAAAATTATCCTTCCAATAAAGCCAAATTGATGGACATTAAAACGATTTTCTTGTGTTTTATTTCAATTCGAAGTTCTATACCTCTAAAAAAAACGCCTATAATGAGGTTCTAAAAATACTATATACCTCATTAGTCAGAAGTCAACTCGAATATAGCACCATTATATGGAGTCCGCATTACGCAAACCATATATCTGCTATAGAGAGAGTTCAACATAAATTCCTGCGTATTATTAATCACAGGCTCGGTATGAACATCTCGGATCTTGACTATGATGCCATTATATGTCTCTTTTGAATCTGCAAAGCCTTGAGGTTAGACACGACTTTTTCGATATAACCTTTCTTTCAAAACTTGTCAATGGTAAAATTGATTGTCCTGTATTGCTTGGCATGATTAACTTTAGACTCCCCACGCATAGAACCAGGTCAAATAACCTATTTGAAATTGCCTTCCATAACACAAATTATGGTTATGCCAAAGCGATTGACCGAATTCAGAGATCTGCTAATCAGATCTCGCATCGCCTTGACATCTTCCATGACCCTATAGAATCCCTAAAATCAATCTGTTTTGAGAGATCGACCAGCCTGTGATTGATGAAGCCTTGCTTGCTGTCTGCCAGTGTTATATCTCCGTGTCATTGTAATTTGTATTTTGTTTTGTTTCTGTTTTTGTTATTGTAATTGTTTTTTTGTTTTTCTGTGTTTTTCTTTCTTTGGATCTTATGTATATTTGTATATCTTTTTGTGATTATTTCTTAAGTTTTTGTATTTTATTGATTTGTATGTATTGTTTGATCTTATGAATGTTTGTATTATCTTTTTTGATTATTTAAAGTTTTTGTATACTATTGATTTGTATCACTTCACCTTTATTTATTTTTGTGAGTTTTGTAAACATTTTCAATTGTATTATTGTGTACAAGGACACTTTTGTCCGTCTATTGATTTAAAATAAAATAAAATTAAATTAAAATAAATTGACCATTTGAGAGATGGCAGCGAACTTGAACATCGATTATGAATCCGTTCAAGATATTTTGTTTAATGATTTGGCTTTGAGACGCCAAAAAAGAACAGATTTGTGGGAACCACGTTAACTCGCGGTCGAACAATGCCATCGTTATCCGCAACTTTTTGACCAACAATGGAATGAATAGCATCAAACAGCCATCGAATTCGACTGATTTGGCTCCCTGTGACTTCTTCCTGTTCAGTCGACTCAAAAAATCGTTCCGGGAAACGCGTTTTAGCATCCAAGTGGAGATAATGATAAAAATCGCAGACGGCTCTGATGGCCAAACCGAAAACCGAATATAAAAAATGTTTTAAGAATTGGATCAAGCACTGGCATGAAGTGCATTGAAGTCGATAAGGAGTACTTTGAAGGGGACAATATCGATTTTGATTAATAAATTTGTATTTTTGATTTTATGAATAAATTCCTGAAGCTTTTTAATCAAGGTTGTATTTTGATAGTGTTTTTTACTTTATCCAATGCGAAGCATGGGAGAAAGTATTGTAATGGGTCTCGCGGCAAGCGCGACTTCAAAGGGTCCTCAGGTAAAGACTACGGAACCCATGGACTCAATTAAGGTCACAAATTGAAGTATTCAATGAGATTGAATTTTAGCACGTGACGGTTTTGCCAAAAATTACCTGGGATCTCGCCGAGAGGCTAAAAAGTGCCATTTTTTGGAAGTGCGTGCGGATGGATGTGTGTGTGTTATCGTTTTTTCGTCCACGAATTTTTCCACACCGTTGCACCGAATGAATTGAAATTGAAAACCTACCAGTATTTTAACAAAATGAAGCGCTGATTAGTTTTTGGTACATATCGGTCCACAAACATTAGTACTTTATTTCAGTACTTTTTTAGTTTTTCTAAATATCTTGAAAATGACTTAACCAATTTTGATGAAATTTAATATCCTAATTAAGTACCTTGGGAACCACAAAAAAGGTTAAATAAAGTTTTTAGTAAAATTATATTTTAAAGTACTTTACTCTAGAACATATTAATATTTCAAATGAATTTGGATAAAGTTTAGCAACGATCCGTTGCAGTTTATTTATTTAATATTTTAATCAATTAAGTACGATCTTGATTGATATAATCTTTAGCTATTATTGACATTAATGCTATAATTGCTATTAATAATCCGCAGCAATCTGATGAGACTTTCTCATTAAAAATGTGCAATTTATTAAATGCGTTTCAGCTGAGACTTTCGATGAATAACTCAACCACCAAAGCATCAAATTTAACAAAACACAGAAAAATGAAAAAATCATTCTTAAAATTACGTATACCTTTCGGAAGACATTTTTAAATATGAATAATAATAAATAAATAAAAAATTAATTTTGGATTAATTCAATACTTCGGCACCAAGAATGTATGCAGTTACCTCTACTACTCGTACTACATTACGGTGCAAAAAATGGATCCACCAATTAAAAACTTTATTAAATAGCAAATTATTCTTAAAACTGCTACAAATAACCATATAATTTGTTCTATTAACTCTTAAACTTAACATATTCAATAAATATTGTTGATAATTTTTGAATTTTATAAAAAAAAGTAAAATTATATAGGAAATGATTGAGATGATGAATGATTTTGATTATGATTGGCTCGAAGGGTTAGTCGGAAGAGAGATTTGCCGGGCTTGGATGGGAGGTGATCTTCAGAGATGATAATCTCTATTGGCGGCCTTTGAGCCAGTTATAAATGCTATTCAAAATAAGAATTCGCACTAGGCGATTGAAACTATGCTTTTGACAAAATAAAGGCATGCCCGCATTTATTGCTTCTTCTTTTCAGAACGTGTATACAAATTACTTCTTAGACATAAGCCGTTTCGTCCCAAATCGTTCCGAGGTTATCAGTCACCTCGGAGAGCTGCTCATTCAAACAGAGTTTCAACCAGTGACAACTCATACATAACAACTGAATGATAACAACTGAATTCGCTTCGAGGAGCTGGCTTCTTTTATAACCTAATTAGCTCTAATTAGCAATTAAGTTGATTGGTTAATTCTTCCCGCGTTTTAAGTGACGTAAGCATAATTTTTAGCGCGCTCCATTCTTTATAAAAGGGGCGTGTCCCTGCTGCTCGCCTGTCATTTCATCAAAGGACCCCGACGAGCAAACGTCTTTCTCAAGGCGAAAATGAATCCCTATTTTCAAAAGCACTCCACAAGCGAAAGAGCGGAAAATGAAATCATACAATTAAATTAAAAGATACAATTACAAATTATCATACTTTCTCAATATCACTTTACATTTAAATAAAGTTTTAATTTAATAAAAGATCAAATTCCATTTGAAATATCCAGCAAATGAATCATTTTGTATTAAGCATCATTGATAGAAATATAAAATATACAAAATGGATATTTCTGAAGTTCAAGAAGTTCAAATTGTGTGTGCCTAATTAATCAAGGGCTAAATCAACAACAAGTGCGACAAGTACACTTGCAATAAGCAATAATTTCAATAATGTATGGTTACTTGTAAAAAAATTTAAAATATTAATAGAAAAGCCCTTTTTACAAGCAAAAAGTTATTTATTAAACAAAATGATTAATTATTTGGTGTAAAAATTTTTTTAATATCGGTTTTTTCCTGAATAAAGTCGTTTAATAAAGAGATCCTTGAATATTTATCGGGCGTAAGAGGCGTTTCAAAAACAAATAGTTGATAAATTATAATGGATAAAGAAGTTCTATATTTTTAATCTATTCAGAATATTCTATGGATTGTAATCAATAAAAGTTGTTGAGATATGCGGAAATGATGCTATTTGTTCCAACATTTTGATTTGATAACATTCTAATATCTAAAAACATAAAAAACTCAAAGGTAAAATAAATTAACATTGTATTCTAACAAAAGATATAATAAATGAATATGATCAAGTCCATTGATCTATTTTTAATCGAAAATTGAATTTGTTCTTGTATATTTTAAAAAATTTTCGATGCTCTTTTACTCGGTCTTTTAAATTCTCTTAAGATGGACAATGAGTATATGAATAATCATTGTCCATCTTAAGAGAATTTAAAAGACCGAGTAAAAGAGCATCGAAAATTTTTAAAATATAATAAAACCGGTCTAGCATCATTATATTAATACGAGCTTTTCGTGCGTGCCTTCGGCACGCCCTCGAAGCTCGGCCCTCCGGGCTGGTAGCCCTGGCGGGCAGCATCTCGGTCCAAAAATTGTATTCCTCTTAAAAAACCACACTCCAAATGTATACTCGTAAACTACCGAAAATACACCGTCTCTTAAAGGTTTTGCCTCTTTAATTTTTGAGTGGCGGGGGGGGGGGGGGAGGAATAATTATTAATATATTTAAATTTCATTTTTCCTTTTCAAAACAAAAATAATGAAATGATTTATGAACTGCAAAAAATTCGTAGGCTGAATCATGGAAATTATTCAAATTTACGCGGTTCAATTAATTTAATTAATTACAAAAAATATATTTAATGTTTCTAAATTTAAAATGAATTGGAGTCTTTCATTTCAAAATTCGAGTGCAAATTA
Source organism: Forficula auricularia (assembly GCA_024734495.1). NCBI lineage: Eukaryota > Metazoa > Arthropoda > Insecta > Dermaptera > Forficulidae > Forficula > Forficula auricularia. The sequence goes on along the minus strand of JALMQS010000479.1, from coordinate 394,264 downwards.
AAATTATATTTCAAATTTGCCTGGTTAATGAAAATCAATTGGAGCTGTCAGTTTAAAATCCTAGCTGACAATTATATTTCAAATTTGCCTCGTTAATTAATATATATTTAATGTTTCTTAATTTAAAATCTATTGGTGTTTTTTCATTTTCATTCGAGTTCAAATGAATACAATATTATCTCGACACAAAGTCTAAATCAAAAATTTATAGTTTTAGTAACTGAAATCATGGTATAAATATTAATGTCAGATTGGTCTAGTGGTTAAAACTAATAACCTTAGTTCAAGAGTTCGTAGGTTCGATTCTAGGCAAGAGGGAGATTTTTTTAGAGAAATTTCTCTTAGCGTTGTTACAAATTAATCTAGACAAACATATATAGTATTGTTCTTGTATAGCTAGATGCAGAGCTTTTCAAATAAAATTCGTGGCTCCCGGGGCTATTAATATTTTTGAGGCCATTTAAATTTTTTCTAACATATTGAGTTATAAATTGAGGCCCCTAAAAGCATAAGACTATTTATTTATATGTGTAGTTGTATTTATGTAATTTTTTTTTGTAATTGAGGAGCCAAATAGGTAAAGGCTATAAATAAGTAAATAAAATATAATAAATATACCTAAATACTTTTGTGATTTTTCCAGTCTTATTATTATTATTAGATATTATTCAAAATTCTTTAAAGGCAACAGAAAGTGCAGATATAGTTATGACGTCATCTTGGTATTCTTTCTGCGAAATCCTTCTAGCGGGACTAGAATTAAATAGCTCTAATATATTATGTATATGTTGCAGTAAAAACCGGTTCTTACTAGTTAAAACGCGTTTCAATGAATACCTTTGTGGCAACTAGAATTTAGTGATATTAGTTGAGTTTGGTCCAAAGGTCTAGAATCTTCATTTTTGACCTTCCGCCTCATTTCGGGTGATTAATTTCAAAAAAATTTTAAACGAAAATGTCAACAATTACATCTTCTAAAACTTTTCTTCTAACGAAGATGTAATTTTTGAGAATTTCGTTTAAAATTTTTTTGAAATTAATCACCCGAAATGAGACGGAAGGTCAAAAATGAAGATTCTAGAACTTTGGACCAAATTCAAACAACATCAGTAAATTCTAATTGCCACAAAGGTATTCAGTGAAAGACGTTTTAAGCAGTAAGAACCCGTTTTCACTGCAACATATACACTTTTTTTAAGCTAAAACGTTTGTATACAATTATGATTTCAATTAGCTATCCCTTTTGAAGCGTTTCGGGTTACATGATTTAATTTGAAATTAATTACAAGTTTAAAAGCTCTCTAAAAAAAAATAATGATATATGAATTTAAAAAATTCTAATTCAAAGTTAGGTTTTAGGTTTCTAGATTAGAATTGTATTTATTTATTTATTTTTATTAATCGGATTGAATTAAAAACAAATTGATTTTTTACCCATGAGCATCATTAGTTTCGAAGTTTAGATAGGTAAATATAGAGATTTTGATGAGGGATGAGTTAGTTAATAATACCTATATGGAGAGTTTTTGAATATGAAGAAAGGGAGGGGGTAGGTCACCTTCAGAAGACGATCGATTCAATACACGATAAAAGACTTTCTTGGTTGTGAAAAAGAGGAGGATCGATGCTGCTGGGCGAGAGAGAACTTGTGAAATAATTGAAAGGAGCGAAGGAAGGGCATATTCTGAGGAAGGAAGGGCCTCCTGTTTAATGAAAGCCACCGCATACGGGCAAATACGACAATCGATAGTTGGATGACCCTCTTGTTTCAGTTGAAATCTAGCCCTTTAAAAAGAACACCTTCCCAAATTACTAGACAAGTGTCGAATTACCATATTAAACCGAGGAGGGGGAAAAATCTGCCAAGACTTGAACACACCATGTGACTTTAGCCCCATCAAACGCTTATTCAAAAGGAGTTTTAACTAATAAATGAATTTAAAAAAAAAATTCTAGAATTTCTTTCACGTTCTTTTTTCATTCTTACAAAATCTCTGAAAAAATTGAATTTTTTTTAACCCAAAAAGATCACAAAGAATCTACAACAGGTATTATTATTATACACGAGCTTTTCGTGCGTGCCTTCGGCACGCCCTCTAACGGCCCTCCGGGCTGGTGCCCTGGCGGGCGGCGTCTCGGTCAAAATTTTTTATTCCTCTTAAAAAACCACACTCCAAATGTATACCTGTAAACTACCGAAAATACATAGTCTCTTAAAAGTTTCGCCTCATTTTCGTCCTGACACAGCTACAGAAATGAGGCTCTAGATATGAATCTGGAAGTATTTTTTTTCTATAATCTATAGCATTGTGATATTTTTTGTGTGGAAATAGATTTATTTAAATAAGTGGTATCGTGTGAGGAGGAGAATTATATTATATCATTTTTTTAAAATTTGGGATCGATAATCGATATAAGGCTCCAAATATTTAAAAGAGATCAGGTGATGTTTGTATGACAGGCTGCTCCTCCAGTATTGCCATGAGAAACTCATATGGGCATGCGTGTCTTAATTCGTTTAATTTTGTAAAAATCAAAAAATAAGAATAACAAAATTTAGATTTTTAAAAAATTATAAAAAAGTGGCAAATTATTAAAAAATAAACAAATAATATATAAATCAAATAAGATGTGATTGATTTATTTTTCTGTGTGCAAAGAAAAGCGAATTGAATATTTAATTTTTGAGTGGTGAAGGGGGGGGGTAATAATTATCAATATATTTAATGTTTCTTAATTTAAAATCAATTGGAGTCTTTCATTTCGAAATTTGAGTCCAAATTACGATTATATTTCAAATTTGCCGCAAATATAGCGATGGCGCTCTCTCTCGGCAACATTACGTCAGCGTTGCGGCAAATTAATCTAGACAAATATATATAGTATGTGTGTAATCATAATCTCTGGCTAAATAAATATCGTTTAACATGTTGATTAAAATTACGAAGAGTTCTCACATCCTTCAAACCTTCATGTAGTTCATTAAACCAGATTACAGCAGTGTGGGAGATCCTCCTCTGACCCACATTCCTGGCACTTGGCAGCACATGATAGTGCTGGTTAGCTCTAGTATTTTTCCATGTATATCATTGTTAAATACTGACCCAATACCAGTAACGATCAAGTTATTTTTAATTTTGAATATCAATACCATTGAATCTAGCTTAATTATTTCCCTAAAGTTTAGGGAAAGCGGTGTTGGTTTATAGTGAAACATATTAAACAAAGGAATTATTATTTAACGGGTTATAGTGGTGTTTCACAAAGAGGAAATAAAATTAAAAAAATTAAAAAATCTTTTAAATTATTTTGGAGATTTTTTATTTATCTCTATACATATTTCGGGCTATGAACCCTTCATCAGGAGGTTAAACAGAACACTGAATACATATTCAGTGTTCTGTTTAACCTCCTGATGAAGGGTTCATAGCCCGAAATATGTATAGAGATAAATAAAAATCTCCAAAATAATTTAAAAGATTTTTTAATTTTATTTCCTCTTTGTGAAACACCACTATAACCCGTTAAATAATAATTCCTTTGTAATTATTTCCCTGATCCTCAATAGCCTCAATTCATTATATAATACTAGGGTGTTTGTTCTATGGTCTTTGCAGAATATAATAAAGAAATTAAAATCAAAACAATCATATTGTCGAGTAAGATGTAAATGAAATTATAGCTCAAGTAAGAATTTAAATTTTAAGGCCAAAAATCTAGAATTTTACTAGGAATATTTTTACATTGCATGTCCGAGGGCTTCATCCCCTCAGGAGTTGAACCCGAGTACTAACACGCTTGTCGGGCGAGACAAAAACACACTCTGATTTTTAGATTCTCTTTAATATATTGCATGTCAGTGTATTTTTGTCTCGAGGGTCGAACTAACAAGCCCGGCAAGCGTGTTAGTACTCGGGTTCAACTCCTGAGTATAAACCGGGTGAGTTTTTTTTTATCTTGAGACAGTCCTATAACTCAAAAACAAAGCATTATATGCAAAAAAAGTTTCAAATAAAAGTTTATTTATATCAGGGAGGAAACTAAACTACGCAATTGTTTGTCGACCTAGAACAAGCTTTCAAGGTAAGGTCTGTTTTTTAAATGGAAACCTATATTTTTCTTTACATAGCCTAAATTTACACAAAAAACTAAACAATTTTTATAAGAACTATTTTTTATACGACATCAAATAAACAAAATATTAAATCAATTAGATCTCAAAAAATCCAAATAATAAATATTCTTAACAATTATTCAACTTAATTATTAAATAATAATGATTAAATAATTAATTATTGAATCGAAAAGGCACAATAATGAAAAAAGTGTTTATAATTAGGGGCCGTCCATTATTTACGTTACACAATAAGGGTTTGAGGAGACATCTCATATTTGTGACAAAATGTGACAGGGGGCCCGGGGATCTTAAAAATTGTGATGTCACAAAAGTTAAATTAAAATTTTTTAAAAATTTTCAAATATATTTTTTAAATTTCATGTTATTTTTATTCCAACCTATAAATGTTGGTAAATACATAGAACTAAAAAAATGTCTTCAATTATTAAATTATCTACTCTTATTAAACGAGCAAAAATTGTATATTTATATATATATATATATTTATATATTTGTATCTTGGTTCTATTTTGAAAACGGCCCTACCGATTTTGATGAAATTCACGGGTTAGGGGGTTTTTGGGGTGACAATTCGATCTGTCACGGTCTCATCTTCGACAAAATTGTTTTTGATGGGTTTTTTCGTAATCAAATTAATTATTCTCAGGTAGACAAATCCCATTCTTAGGGTTTTAAAAAAAGGTTTCCCTTTTCCTTTTGTGCTCAAGCAGACAATGGGTTGGGTAAATCCTTTATTCTCAAAGGCCTTGAAGAAGTATTGTGATTGTGGATTTTAACATATTTTGTTGTCCCTAAACGTTAGAAATATTAATAAACATTTAATAATTGTTTTTATAATGAACTTTAATTATTTAATAGAATAAAAAATAATCAAGAGCCGGTCTCAATTTTCTGAAAAAACAACACATTTTGATAGGTTTTATTTATTAACAATTGGATGAATAAAAATGAATCATATGGTTAAATCAAAACAAGTGCAGGAGGTGGGGTGCAGTGGTAGGGCGAGGTTTCGGGGGTGGGGTCGAACGGGGTGGAGGAGTGGGGGGTACAGTGGGCGAATATTATATATTTTTGTATTTTTTTTAATTTGAAAGCGGCTCTCAAATAAAAATCGACCTTTTTATCAGAATTTTAAATTAATTTAAAAATAATATTAAAATCAAGCTTATAACTGAAGGAAGAAGTTACCGAGCATCGCTCGGTGCCTCCAGGTACTAGAGCTTATAAGTGATAGTGTGACGTCACCATACAGGGGGGCGCAATGAAAATGTGACAGATTGTGACACAGGGAGAGGGGTGGGTCTAAAATCGTGTGACGTAATTTATGGACGGCCTCTTGGTGTGGTGGAGAGTGATCAGATGCTTGAGAGGAGGGCCGGGTTTGGGGACGAGGTCGGTGGGATGGAGAGTGGTTCAGGGAGCGTAGGCGGGGGTCCAGGGGTCGAGGACCCTAGTCTAGCAAGAGACCCAATAAATGAAAATAAAATCCACGCTGAAATGTTATCATAATATGGTTAAATTACAATAAATTAAGCCTAAATGCTGAAAAATCAAAATATATACTGATCACAAAGAACAATAAACTTAGACATTGCAAAAATAATGCTTTAAAAATTGGAAATAGGAATTTAGAGCAAGTTGACAGAATAAAATATCTCGGCATCATAATTGACGACGGACTAATGTTCATGGATCATGCAAATTATATAATAAATAAAATAACAAAAAAAGTAGGTGTACTCGGCAGAATAGCTATATGTCTTTCCTCTTATACGGCATCACTAGTATATAAAACTACTATCTTGCCCCACTTCATGTACTGCCCTACAATATTATATATGTTCTGTAAAGCAGACATCGAGCGTCTACAGAAACTACAGAACAAAGCCATGAGGAATATATTAAAGTGCAATAAATTTACAAAAGTCAAATCAATGCTTGATACATTGGAGTGGCTTGATGTTAAGAATGGTATAGAAATGCAGGTTATGGTATTTATTTATAAAATTAAAAATCAATTAGCACCGGAATATCTGATGGACATATTAGATGAAACGAATCCCACACATTCATACGGGACAAGACAGAGAAATGATTTCTACTTGAGTAGAGTTAATAAAGCAAGTACAATGAATAATGTATTTTATAAGGGCTTAAGAGCATACAATAACATACCCGAACATATAAAAAAACTTAAGAACCTAGTTGCATTCAAAAGAGAGATGAGACTATTACTTTTGTCACAACAAGAGTAAAAAATCATCTCGTCAATTAGTATTTATAAACTGTATATTCCTTGTTGCAAGGGTGGATATGTAGGTATATGTTATGTATTATATATGTATTATTGTAAATATATTTGTAAATATATATGTATATGTGTATGTCCCATTATTTATTTAAATGCAGTAATCCACTCCTTGGTCTTGTCTCATATGTGTATGTGTATAGTTACTTATTGTCATGTATTGTGTATTATATATCTGTATGTTTATTATTATATGTTATATTTTAGAATTATCTCTATCCTTTGTATCTCAAAATTGAATGTATTAGTTAAAAATAAATATATATATATATATATATGTATATATATATTTGTTAATTGTATGATATATAGCAGAGAGTGGCTAATAAAGATTATTATTGTTATTTTTGTTATATTCGTTGTCTCATAGTATCAAAATTGTGATTTTTGTTTTTTAATGTAGGATTAATTTGAATTTTTGTTATTATTAATATTAGTATTTATGTACATGTGTTCATTTGTTTATTGTCATGTATGGTGTGTTATACATTTATATGTTTATTATAAATTGTTATATTTTTAGAATGTATTAATTATCTTTATCTTTTGTATCTCAAAATTGAATGTATTATTTAAAAACAAATTACATATATTTGTTTAATTGTATGATATATAGCTAAAATAGCTAATAAAGAATTATTATTATTATTTTAAAAAGTTATCACACAATTGGTTTATCAAAAAGTTATTTTCCTTTCTTTCACAAAAAAAGCGACACTTTAACATGGTTTACTGAGTTACAAAAAGTCATGTTTTTCTCCTGTTTGAAGAAAAATTACATTATAGAGACATTGAATAGCAGTTAAGGTTGAAAATTTAATTATGATTAAGGAAAAAATTGTATTATTATCCCCGCGACTTTAAAATACTTTTCTTTAAGATTTAGATTCTGGATATCGGAAAGTAAAAAAATTAAAAAAAGTCAGATCCAAAGAGAGAGGGGTTCGTTTGTGTCTGAGGAAGAAAAGGATAATTTCTTTAAAAATAAATTAATAACCTAATCGAATTGAAAAGCCTTGAGCCATGTAATTGAGTTTTTTTATTAAAGAGAATTGGTAGTCTTTTGTAAGAATTCTCTCTATCTTTAGACTTGGCTTCGTTATTTTATTAAAGACCGCTAAAGAAATCGATCGGGGATGCCTGCCCTTGGTCCAATAAGTCTGGCCAGACAAATTAATCGAAAGAGTCCAATGTCAAGAGCTGAGCAATGGGAAAATACATGATGACCTAGACCAGGATTTTCCAGCTTTGTAGTTTAGCGACACATGGGGGTGGGTTTTCGTGGCATATCACACATAATGATGAAAATTTATCTTTACATGAAATTATAACATATTCTGACGTTGTTATTTTATTTTATTTATTTTTTTTTTTATGATAATGATGAGTGAAGGAGTTACACCAAAAAGGTGCAACCCCTAAAGGCCTGGGTTGGCCCCTCCATCGTGAAAAGAAGAAGAAAGAATTTTATGGGTTGGGCGGGGGTCGAAGGTATCTGAGGATACGGGTCTTAAATAGCTGAAGGTTATAAGTCGCGGGAAAGATGGTGGCAGGGAGCGAGTTCCAGTCTCTGGAGGTCAAAGGGATAAAAGAGTTGGCGAAAGCGCTTGTTAGACTTTTATCCAATTTGACAGCGAAGGGGTGCTGAGCGTTAGAAAACCGCGTGTTTCGCGTAAAGAGGGCATTAGGGGGATTAGTGATTTCAGCTCGACTGAACAGACACCGTGATAGTATCTGTAGTACAGGGAAAGAGCAGAAACGGTTCTTCGGTGAGCAAGGGAGTCGAGTGAGTTGGTTAGAGCCGGTTCTCCTATTAGTTTAATTGCTCGCTTCTGAATTGCATCCAGTGTAGCAAGAGAATGCTTGGAGGCACCCCTCCACAGATGAGAGCCATATTCGAGACAGGGACGAATTTGAGCCTTATACAGCATAAGAAGTTGACTGGGAGTATAACAGCGTCTAGGCCTAAATAGGAGACCAAGCTTGCGCGCTGCAGCTTTAGCAGTGGTTGAGATATGGTCATTCCATGAAAGGTCAGACCCTAGAGCTACGCCTAGCATTGAAATTTTATCCCTGAATTCTAGTGAGTTTGAGTCGAATGATATGTTTGGGAGGTTTCTGTCGACGCGCCTAGAAATAAGGCAACACGAGTTTTCCCTGCATTGAAGTTAACTAAGTTTTGGTTCAAGAAGGCGTTATATATACCAAGAAGAAGCAAACCGAGGATTGACTCCTGAAACATTAATTATTGAAGAAGAATAGGAAGAAATTTCAGGGTCGGAATCGAAAAGATTTTGTTTTGCCGAGAGTAACGGAGTTGTTGATTCATAAAGAGAAATCGATGAGGTTGTCCTCTGCTTGAAGTAAATAAACATATCGTCGCTGATCTTACAAAACCTCGTAAGTCCTAAATTCATTGTTTGCCAGCAAACAAGAAAACCTTTTTAAACAACAATACATACAAACCCTACTAGCAAATAGCTGTATAATTTTAGGTTATACAACTGTTATGTTTTATTAATGTTTTATAAGCGTTATGGAGCATTTATAAAACAGCAACAAAACATAAAAGTTATATAACCAAAAATTATACAGCTACTTTGTTAGTTGGGAAATACAATATTTATTATTGGAATAGAATAAGGTTTCAAGAGACAGATGCGCCTTGAAAAGTTGGTGGGTATAAATGTTTAATACGTATTTGACCAAAAATCGGACTTACGAGGTTTTGTAAGATCAGCGACGATATACATATTATACTAAATATAAATATATATATGTTGCAGTAAAAACCCGTTTTAGTAAGAACTGGTTCTTACTAGTTAAAACGCGTTTCACTGAATACCTTTGTGGCAACTAGAGTTTACTGATGTTGGTTGAGTTTGGTTCAAAGGTCTCTTTTTTACCTTCTGCCTCATTTTGGGTGTTTATTTTCAAAAAAATTTCAACGAAAATGCCAAAAATTAGAAGCAAGATTGTAGAGGATGTAATTTTTGACATTTTCGTTTAAAAATTTTTGAAAATAAACACCCAAAATGAGGCGGAAGGTCAAAAATGAAGATTCTAGACCTTTGAACCAAACTCAATCAATATCAGTAAACTCTAGTTGCCACAAAGGTATTCAGTGAAACCCGTTCTTACTAAAAAAGGGGTTTTTACTGCAACATATACACCAACATTTTGCTGTTCCCCAACTAAGCCAAGCCAACTCCAAATCCAACATATTGCCAATTCCACTATACTTTATTAAAAACTGCAATGTTAAAAAAAATTATAAATTTACTATATGTTTACAATACAAATAGATAGAAAATTTACAAGATTGCGTATAGTAAAAAATTAAATACTATATTATATTGGTAAAATCACATTAACTCATTGAAAAAATACAAAAATAAATTGTAACTATAGTATTAATTAGATACGTATTACTAAATACTAGCTTTTCGTGCGTGCCTTTGGCACGCCCTCGAAGCTCGGCCCTCCGGGCTGATGCCCTGGCGGGCAGCGCCTAGGTCCAAAAATTTTATTCCTCTTAAAAAACCACACTCCAAATGTATACCCGTAAACTACCGAAAATACATCGTCTCTTAAAAGTTTCGCCTCTTTAATTTTTGAGTGGCGGGGGGGGGGGGGGGGAATAATTATGAATATATTTAAATTTTAAATTTAAATTTAAATTTCATTTTCCTTTTCAAAACAAAAATAATGAAATGATTTATGAACTGCAAAAAAATTTGCAGGCTGAATCATGGAAATTATTCAAATTTACGCGGTTCAATTAATTTAATTAATTACAAAAAATATATTTAATGTTTCTTAATTTAAAATGAATCGGAGTCTTTCATTTCAAAATTCGAGTGCAAATTAAAATTATATTTCAAATTTGCCTGGTTAATGAAAATCAATTGGAGCTGTCAGTTTAAAATCCTAGCTGACAATTATATTTCAAATTTGCCTCGTTAATTAATATATATTTAATGTTTCTTAATTTAAAATCTATTGGTGTTTTTTCATTTTCATTCGAGTTCAAATGAATACAATATTATCTCGACACAAAGTCTAAATCAAAAATTTATAGTTTTAGTAACTGAAATCATGGTATAAATATTAATGTCAGATTGGTCTAGTGGTTAAAACTAATGGCCTTAGTTCAAGAGTTCGTAGGTTCGATTCTAGGCAAGAGGAAGATTTTCTTAGAGAAATTTCTCTTAGCGTTGTTACAAATTAATCTAGACAAACATATATAGTATATGTTGTAAGATTACTAAAAAGTTTTGAGGCCGGACTTCCCATTTTTTATAGTAAAATTATATAAGAAATTTTTAACAGTGTGATTCGTGTTTTTCTTTAGTATTCTTTTCATACCACCTCTCTGTCTGTGTGTGTGTCAGATTACGATTTAATTAAATTTACAATTACAATGAATCACGCGCCTACTCCCATTATGAAATCGATCCCAAAATTAAGGGGGGGGGGGGGGTCTAAAAAATTAAAATTAATTTTAATAACAATTATAAAAAAGAAAAAATTTCTATGCTTGATTTATTTTTGACGCTATTTAACTACTTGATTAAGATGGAACTTTTACTGAAATGTTTGTTCTGCATTAACTCCTGATGAGTATGTGTTTATTATAAACTTTTACAAAAAGAAACTGAGCAGTGTTAGTAAACGTGAAATGTGTCAGAATTAACAAATATTTATTATTTTTCTGATCGAAAATAATTTCAATTTGATTCAAGGAAATAATATGGTTTAAAAATATCGATTTCTATACGATGAAAAATATAGAAATCGTATTTAATCGAGGGTATAAGACAGCCTTAGGTTATTATTATCAAACGCCCCCCTGGTTTGTAAAGGTGAGGGCCTCTGGCATTCTGTCAGCTACCCTTGAGTTACACCACTGCACGAGAGTAGACTTGATAATTAATTAAATTGTGTAAATATTGCCGCATTCTTTTAATAAGATTTCAACAAGCATTAAAAAAATGTTTATTTTTAAATTTTTTTTTAAATTTATGCTCCTATATTATTTAATTAAAATATAAAAAAATATAATTCTTAAGCAGCCCCAAGACGATCAATAACATTGTCAATATATTCGCTTCCATACAGACGCTCAATTTTTTTTAAATAATAAACCAAGGTTAATTTGAAAGTTTTTGCCGAGAGTAGCAGAATTTTTATAAGTTGAAGGAGACAATAAAAGAGTCTGTCTTCTGCTGGAATTATTAATTTTTATTTTATTTATAACGAGACTATAGTTTCGAGAGCTTTTTCCTCTTCAACAACAACATGTAAATCTCACTTACCATAAATACATTAAGGGCCAGTTTATGTGTTTGCATTTCTAGCCTTCTGGGGGGAGGGGGGGGGGCTCAGAATACCTATACAAAATTTGGTTGAATTTGGTCCAAAGACCTAGAATTTTCATTTTTTACCCCCTTTTGCCCTTCTAGGAAGCAATAAAAAAGAATTAGAGGACGCCCTGAATGGAATTAACCAAATCCTAATAGAAGAAATCAAAATGAAAATAAACAAGAATAAAACCAAGGTCCTAGTATGTACAAAAAAAGAACAAACGAGACAGGAATGCATCAAAATTAACCAAGAAAACCTAGAAGGAGTTAAGGAATTCCGCTACCTAGGAAGTAAAATAACATGGGATGGGAGGAGCGAAAACGAAATTAAATCAAGAATTGCCCAAGCAAAAATGGGGTTTAATTCAAAACAAAAACTACTATGCTCCTCCTCAACCAGCTTAGAAAACAGGAAGTTGCTATTGAAGACATATGTATGGAGCATAGCCATGTAAGGGTGTGAAACCTGGACAATTAGAGAAGCGGAGAGAAAGAGATTAGAGGCTTTCGAAATGTGGTGCTACAGAAGAATGATGAATATCAAATGGATGGATAAAATTACAAATGAAGAAGTTCTTGGAAGAATCGGAGAAAGAAGAACCTTGTGGAAGAGTCTGAAGAAGAGAAGAGGTCAGATGATGGGGCACACACTGAGACATGGGGGACTGCTTAGGGATATCTTGGAGGGGGAGGTGGGAAAGAAAGGGGGAAGGGGAAGACCCAGATTAGAATATTTCAACCAAATAATTGGGGATATGGGATGCCAGACATTTAGAGAGGTCAAACAGCTGGCGGGGGACAGAGTCGAGTGGAGACGGATTGTTGCATCAAACCAGTCTTAGGACTGTATACTCAATGATGATGATGATGACCCCCCCATTTCGGGTGGTTATTTTAAACAAAAATGTCAAAAATTACATCCTCTACAAGTTTTCTTTTAGTGGAATTGTCATAGAGTAAACAGTTTAGGAGTTATTTGATTGATTATTTCTGGTAGTTTAGTAGTGTGTTTTAAGTGAAGTATTGGAATTGCATCTCCAAAATTTTTCGTTTTAAAGTCTTTAATTTCATTATTATAAATTTGAAAATCAATGTTTGATTTCTAGCTGGAATTATAGGATTTTTTTGAACAAAAATTCGCTGTTTTTCGTCAGCATACTAAGTGTCTGAAAAACAACTGGTCTATCTATGGTATCTGTTATGAAAGATCAGGTCTAATAAATTAAAACCAACGCTTTCTAAAGCAATTGATTCAACTTGAAACAAATGGTATTAGAGCTGATTTTTCAATCAAAACATTGGAATAAGCAGCAATTGTATATTTTATGTAAAGTTGTTTTATTTTAGGTTACATATGAAATAATATACTTTTTTTATTTCAAGCAATATCCCTGGATAAATTTTAATAATTCCAACGAGATCTTGTTCATTCTTGTTCCATGGTAAGCATTAAAACCTTAGCTAGTTCTCAAAATTATGCCCCTTAGGTTTAAATTTTTACATTTTCAACAACGCTGAATTTCTTCTACTTTCTCTTATTAAATTTTGACGTTAGAATCTTTTATCACCCTTCCTTAATGGTTAGCAGCAGGTACATAAAAAGCTTTATAGTATGTTACAAGTTAACAGGCATTGCGGCCTTAGGCAGAACATAGGATTAATAATATATTTCATATGAAAAGTTACATCCAGTTTCTCAATATTGTTTGGATACCGTCAGCCTATATCGTGTTAATACCTTGGCCTTCTCTCTTTTCTTAAAAAGTGATGCCTTGGTCTTTAAATAGGATTCACCTGCCAATTATCTTTCCCAAATCTGGCTCCTACACTCAATAAAGCCACACATATGTAAACGAAATAAGATACCAATTTGAAATACACAAGTGTTATTTTACTAAAATCAAAAATCTTAAAAATCAATCGATCAAATCAGATTGAAAAAAGTTTTAATCGGGTTGATTATTTTGAGAAAAGTCGATTTTAATTAAACATATAATCCAAGTTTCTTATATGAGAAGCTTCTCAAAGAAGAATAGTGTTTTTTTTCTTTAGAATCTTAATGTATTTTAATTGAATGTAATGGAAGGCAGTCCTTAGGGGGTAGTGTGGAAAGAAAAAATTAACACATATAAAATAAGGTGTAATTTATTGGAATCCTTCCTCCTTTCCTTTCAAACCGACGTTTCGGAGGATTTTTCCCTTTTAATTGAATGTAATGGAAGGCAGCCCAGAGGTAGTGAGGAAAGAAAAATTAACACATTTAAAATAAAGTGTAATTTATTGGAATCCTTCCTCCTTTCCTTTCAAACCGACGTTTCGGAGGATTTTTCCCTCCGAAACGTCGGTTTGAAAGGAAAGGAGGAAGGATTCCAATAAATTACACCTTATTTTATATGTGTTAATTTTTCTTTCCTCACTACCTCTGGGCTGCCTTCCATTACATTCAATTAAAATTTCTACCAGTCCGTCTCTCTCCAGAGAAAATTTCGTTGCAAAAAAACTTAATGTATTATTTTTGTTTTATATACTAGTAGGTGTCTTCTAATATTCTTCTTTCTCCTAGTTGAATGGAAGCAAATACTTGCTTCCATGACTGGGAGGTTTGTTTTACGGAGTGAGCTTGTTAGCCTCACGTCCAACCCCTTTTAGTCGCCCTTTACGACAAGCAGGGGATACTATGACCTATTCTACCCCCGGTCCACAGGGGTCAAGAATCATTGTCAATATTCACCTCAATATTAACGGAGGACCATATTGCTAGAAATATTGATATTCTAGGAGCGTATTGAAGCGTCCTATTAATATTAACGGATTTGATAAAAAATAATATTTTCTATTAATATTGAAGTACTAGCACGAATATTTTTGCCAAAATAAGTATTGTTTGTAATAGTCTAAGAGCTTCTGACCATTTTGGAAGCTGATTTCAGAACCCAAATAACATAATTATCCCATAGTGTAGAGCTGTAGTGTGATCAGCACACACCGCGAAAGTCAAGTTCTTACTCGCCAAATCGAGTCGTTTTTAGGGGTAATCAACCCCTTTGAAGATGTCAAAAAATACCGTAAAATCACCTATTGATTAAAACTCCTAAACTGTTAATCTAGGGCAAATTTCACTAGAAGTAAAATTGTAGAGGATGTAGTTTTTGACATTTTTGTTTAAAAAAATTGAAAAAATAACCACCCAAAATGGGGAGAGGGTCAAAAATGAAAATTCTAGCCTTTTCGACCAAACTCAACCAAAGTTTGTATGCATATTCTTTGATCCTCAGAAGACTAGAAATGCAAAAACTAAACATCCAAAATGGAGAAGGGGATGAAAATCTAGGCCCTTGTACCAAACTTAACTTAGTTTTTGAATTTCTAGCCTTGTGGTGGTCCAAAGAATATGTATACAAAATTTGGTTGAGTTTGGTACAAGGGCCTAGATTTTCATTTTTGACTACCCCCCCCCCCATTTTGGGTGGTCAGTTTTTGAATATCTAGTGTTTTGGGGGGGCCAAAGAATATGTATACAAAATTTGGTTGAGTTTGGTCGAAAGTGCTAGAATTTTAATTTTTGACCCTCCCCCTATTTCGGGTAGTTATTTTCAAATTTTTTTAAACGAAAATATCAAAAATTACATCCTCTACAATAGAGTAAACAGTTTAGGAGTTATATGTAATCAGGTGATTTTACGGTATTTTTGACATCCCCTAAAAAAGACTCGATTTGGCGACTAAGAATTTGACTTTAGGGGCTGAAATTTAAAGCCTAGTTTTATTTTTAATAAGCTGCACCTTGGTGCTAAGTTTTAGTAATCTAGCTCAAACCCGTGAATGTCCGAAAAAATTAACAAAGAATGTACCGAGTCTTGTGAAATGTTTTCCCTTTTTCCCCTCAAATTTTTTTCGAAATGATACAGGTTGATGACAAATATTGTATAATTTGTAGATTAATCTTTCTTAAGTGAGTTATGGATGATTATTTTAGCCTAAAAAGGTGCTGATTAATCACACGTAAGCCGGACTACATTTGAACTGAGTTGATTCAGAAAGGATGATTAATGATTAATTGAACAAAGCGGATTCTCGTTTTAGCCCAAAACTCAAAGTAAAGATTTTTTTTTAATTAAATGTAAGATTGTGATTTGAAAAGTTGAAAGCACCTGAGTAGAGGTAGCGAAGTTTTGTATTTGTGTAGAATAGATAGTAGGAATAATAAAAGAGAAATAGAATTACACGTTGGATCCTTTCAAGCGTGTATTTATATTCTAAAGAACGAACAAGAAAAGAGTTTTTTAGCCCTGTTTGCTTGGCCTAATGGTTTTCTCAAGAATAGTGTTATTTTAACATACAAGTCTTTCAATTTGGCGACCCTAAAGAAGAAAGCATCTTTTCATCCCTCCTACTTGTTTTTAATATGGCTTAAAGGGTTTTTGCATTTATATTAGAACAAAAATAAAAATAAAAAATGCCAGAGGATGATGATGCATTTGGAATATTAAACTCGAATAATAATTTTTATGGATTAACAAATGTTTAGTTTATTTAAAGTATTTGATTAAATTGAATAAAATATATTTAAAGATCACTGTATGAATACATAAATATTAATTTACCGGGTGAGTTTTTTTATCTTGAAAAAGTCTTATAATTCAAAAACAGAGCATTATAGGAAAAATAGTTTCAAATAAATGTTTATTTATATCAGAGGGGAAACTAAACTACGCTATTGTTTGTCGTTGACCTAGAACAAACTTTCAAGGGCATTTCAAGGTAAGGTCTGTTTTTTAAATGGAAACCTATATTTTTCTTTACATAGGCTAAATTTACAAAAAAAAAAAAAACTAAAGAACTTTCATAAGAACTATTTTTTTATACGACATCAAATAAAAATAAACTGCAACGGATCGTTACTAAGCTTTATCCAAATTCATTTGAAATATTAATATGTTTGTTCCTTTATTATTAATCAGATATCACTTGCAATTTGTAGTTCATGTTGACATTAATTAAAAATAATTCTCATTTAATAGTCGAGGAATAACCATTCTATATTGGATTTTTGACATTTCGGTTTTTATTGGTAACCATTGCTGAAGACATGGAGGAATCGACATAAAATCAAAAATAACGATCGATTCTCATCTAATACTAGAGGAATAACCTTATTGCTTTCCATTTTTGATGTTTTGAGTATTAATGGCAACCTCTACTAAAAACGTGGAAGAATCGACTTAAAATCAAAAAGACTAAATTCTTTTTTGGCAAACAACTCAAGCTCATACGATTCTAAGCCTACTTTTGGAAAATTTATACATTTTAGTAAATTCTTAATCAACAAATTAGGTCTATTGTATTTTGTACAAAACTCCTGGCTCTGGATTTCATCAGTAGAGCCTTCTTTTTATTTCTTCTCAAATATTTTTTCAATGAATTTGGGATTTAAAAAAACATGAATTTTTTAGTTTATGGACTTGATTGGATTGGCCTCTGAACGGCTCATACATCGACTTATAGATATATTATACCTATACTTGGTTATTCCTAAGCAATATTTGAAAACATTTAGATTATTCCTAAAGACAAATTCTATCCTTGTACGCAGGAAACGCCTGAATATAGGCAATCAATCCGTCACCTATTCTTTAAGGCTGCGTAGAATCAAGGCTCTATAGTAAAGTAAGTTTTTGTTAATTAATATTATTATTCCTTCTTAAAGCAACTAATTTCAAATTTTTTTACAGACAAAGAAACAATTTCTCTCGAAACGTTTGGACATTCATTAAACGTTTTTGAAATTTTTTATAAGGAATTGTCTTTATTTTAAATAAATTGATTCCTTTCGTGAAAACTAAGCATAAACAACTGTTTATAGAAATTTTTATCTGTATGTCTGTATAATTTTAACAGCTTAGAAATAAATAGTTTTATATTTTTTACTACTTCAGTTGTAATTTATCCTTAAAAAACGACTGGATTCGACGTGTTTTTCACTTTCGGAGTGTGTGCTGATCACACGACAGCAGAGATTCTCAACCTTTTTTTCATCGTGGAACACTTTTAATGACATAAAAATTGTAGATTACATAAGCTTAGTCGCGATTAAATAAAAAAAAATACTAAATTAAATACGAAAAGTACACAGTGACTTAAGAATGAAAACTGACATGATAAATGTAGTTTTTTAAGAGGATGTTGCCAATTTATTGTAGAAGAAATAAACAACTCATCAGCAGGATAAAAGGTACAGAAATATTTATATTCAAATAAATTATAAGTACCTACAGAAAAACAATGGATTCTGAATTTTTAGGGGCACATTGCCAAAGGTTTGATGGGACACTAGTGTGAGAACCACTGCACTATAGTATGAGATATCTTATTTGCATTCTGAAATAATCGTCCAAAATGTTAACTACCTACCTCTTAGATTACACTGCTCGACAAAAATTCAACAAAAATTTCACCACGTAAATCTAACAATAGATTCTAGTAGAGTTTTATACGCTGATTATCCGATTTTTTACAACACGTCAGAGTTTTGAGATATTATGGGCGAAAATGACGAAAAAGGCCATTTTGACCTCTTTTGGAGTCCCAATAGATATCAAACAGCAATATTTGAAATCAGAATATTTTATTGCCTAATAGAAAACAGCTTCCTCTTTGATTTTCAAATTACCATTTGTTTCTAGCTCAATTAGAACTCGAGTTATAGCTAAAAGACTAAAAACTTATGTTTTTATCTATGTTTATTATCCTTTAAAATCACGTAGTTTTAGTTTTTTAGATATAACTCGAGTTCTAATTGAGCTAAAAACAAATGGTAATTTGAAATTCAAAGAGGAAGCTGTTTTCTATTACGCCAACAAAATATTTTGATTTCAAATATTGCTGTTTAATATTAATGGGACTCGAAAATAGGTCAAAATGGCCTTTCGTCATTTTGGCCCATAATATCTCAAAACTCTGATGTGTTGTAAAAATTGGGAGATTGCATGATAATCAGCATATAAAACTCTATCGGAACCCATTGTTATATTTACGGGGAGACGTTTTTTGTCGAACAGTGTTATTACGGAAAGACGACGTGATCTCTCTGATTAGCCGTGCTTTGGCGTTAAGGGGGAATTAAAAAAATCGGTTGTCTGTAAAGTCGGTTTACTGACGATAGTTGAACGTGACAACGTCATAAGAAAATACCATTCCATCAGTATTTTCTTATGACGTTGTCACGTTCAACTATCGTCAGTAAACCGACTTTACAGACAACCGATTTTTTTCATAAAAATTCTTCGTTCAGAAAATCATTTTAAATTTACAAAATACTTGAATAAAATTTATTGCTTAAATTTCTACTCGACTGTTAAAATTTAATTTTTGAGTTTATTATTTTATAATAATAAATTTTGTATTGACATTATTTCTTTCAGCAAGTAAACTGAATAAAAGTTGTTGTTCAATTAGTTAGTTAATTATTTTTGCAAATTTAATTGTAATTTGTTGTAAAAAAGTAATAATTTTGAATAATTTATTATAAGAATAAACAGTGATTAAATTATTGTTCATAAATCTTAAATTTAAAATTTAAAATTTGGAAACATCATTAAAATTTTTGTAACTGTAGCTTTTAAAAAGTCCGCCTCAATCTTTGTCGCTTGTTCCGCGCTCTCGCTTGCACTTCAAGCCTTAAATGGAACGCCTCAGAGCGAGGTAACGACGCATGAGTCATGTTTTTAGGGCGTGCAGCCAGCCGGCTCCATCGAATTATAAGACGTTGTCACGTCAAAAATAATTTAAAATCTAAAATTTTCAAACAAAAATACTAGAAAGCAGCTGAGGATGGGGGGTACGGGGTGATTATAAATTATTTTATTATTTCAGTAGAGTGCCGGGCGTAGCACTCTGGCGAGCAAGATGCCCGCCGAAGGCGGGCTTTGCAGCTGGTTATAGAAATATTTTAATATTCTATCTTCTAATCTGACAAAGCACATTTAACACGCTTTATATAGTCTCGTTAATATCTATAAAAGGTATTAAATAAAGGAGCACAGTAGTATAACTCACCATATTAACAGCCTCTGGGTAGATCGGTTCCGATATTACATTCCGATTACTCGTAACAAATTCCACCATCTCATTGAGAGCGCCTCGTTTCACTTCTTTCCATTTGAGATCGGAAAGGGGATCGGATACAAAGTCAAAAAGCACACAACATTGACGAATTTTTTGCACAAAAAGCTCTTCCCGTTCGTTGATCGCGGCATCTGCAATAAAGAGAAAAAGAAATTGATCAGAAGTTGTTCCGGTGAGAATATTGAACTGAAACGTATCTAATAAATAGAAGAAAGAGAACTACTTTGTATAGCCAGTTGGTTCATTTAACTGTCAGTTAAATCAGCTAACTAGGACTACGAGCTAGATATTTTTATCGTTTGGTTCTAAGAGTCCCTTAAAATGATTTGTACGATACCGATACGTGAGATAAAATGTCACAAACATCTGTGTGAAGTCAAATTTCATAATATTGTAATCTTCCTACTTCTATTATCGTAATAAATTAAAAAAAAAGCTCAACATTTCTCAAGGCATTTTTTTTTATATTTGTATAATTTATATTAGATCAGATAAATCATTGTTCTTATAATTAAGCTGAAATTGGGGCAAACAATATGCCTTAAATAACTTCGAAAAATGAAACTTGACATTTGTATAACTATTATCATTGTTAATGTAAAAGATAAAATGTGAAAAATAGTGTATTACTTTTCACCTGATAGCATAGAAAAATGCTTTGTTAAATAAATAAATAAAGTATACTATGAAAAAATATAATTTACAGTACTTAAGGAAGATAGCTCAACAAAAATTAAACAAAAATTTGTATTCGTAAACCTAACAATAGATTATAGTAGAGTTTTCTACGCTGATTTTCATGCAATTTCCCGATTTTTTAAAACAGGTCAGAATTTTGAGATATTATCGGCCAAAACGATGAAAAATCCCATTTTGACCTTATTTTCGTGTCCCATTAGATTTTAAACAGCAATATTTGAGATCAAAATATTTTATTGACGTAATAGAAAACAGCTTCCTCTTTGATTTTCAAATTACCACTTGTTTTTAGCTCAATTATAACTCGAGTTATAACCAAAAAAATAAAATTACTTGACTATAAAGGATAAAAACACATCGTCGGCTTAGAGTGTAAACCTGCTAGCTCTATTTTTTTTCATATATGCCATATTAATACCGTTCGAAAGAAAAAGAGATGCAGCATCGTCAAAGTAAATCTCCTACTTAAAATTACGATCGTAAGAAAAATAAAGGAAAAATGTGAAAAATAGTTTCTTCTCTAAACAACAATATTAAATTTTGTTTGTTTTTTCTCTGCCCCGTAAAATTTCCTTGTTGTGAGTTAGCAGGTTTACTCTCTAAGGCGACGACATGGTCTTAGTTTTTTAGTTGAGTTCTAATTGAACTAAAAACAAGTGGTAATTTGAAAATCAAAGAGGAAGCTGTTTTCTATTACGTCAACAAAATATTTTGATTGCAAATATTGTTGTTTAATATCTAATGGGACTCGAAAATAGGTCAAAATGGCCTTTTTCGTCATTTTGATCGATAAAAAAGAGGTAATCAGTAATTTTTTTGGTGATTTTTGAATTCACTAGGTGGAAATACTTAAGAATCAGCAATTTTTGAGCCCGAAACATTTTCATTTTTAGGCACTATAGTTGGTGTCGAGGGGGTGAACCGCGATTGGAATTAGGTGTACACGTCTTTTGGAATTATGTGGAATTATTTTAGTATTTAAAGTGCTGGAATTTTTTGGAAATATTTGGAAATGAAAGTGGAAGTAGGTGTACACGATATTAGATCGCGGTTCACCCCTCGCTTGGTGTAAAAGCGTCGAAATAAAAGTGGAGAGGAGTTTGCATAAATTCCAAAACGTTTACAAATGATCTGAAAGATATACAAACGTCTTTATGTAACTGAGTAAAAATTCTACTTTATAAAATAGAAATACCTACAATAGTCAGAAATAATAAAAAAAAATTTTGTTTGCTATACCATTTTGAGTAGTAAATACACACATATGCAAGTGTAAGCAATTAAATTAGATCAAAGATGGCCGTAAATTTAAAGTTAGTTTATAGATTAGAAATTCGTAAAGTGATCATAGTTTCCTCAAAATGTAAAGAATGCAAATTTTGAAATTGAGATAAATCAATTGGCAAATGCGTTTGTTTGTCAAAAGCGCGAGAATGGAGAGTTTCTCGAGTACGCATTAATGAAGGATTTATTTTATACAGACTGGGAGGAATATCGATGAAAGCGATGTTGAAAGGGTTTGTAGAGATAGAGATAGACAGACAGACGTATGACAAGGATAAAAGAATTTACTAATAAGTTAAAAGTTCATATCCCCATTATATTTAAATTTCCAATCTATCCGGCTTCAAAGCTTTGTCTCTGAACACACACTTTACAATATATTAGTTTTTCAATAAAATAGGTAGAACGTTTTTTTAATAGGGGATTAATATGCTACTATAAAGTTGCGTGTTAAGAGTTGTAACTTTAAATGTTTCTATCTCGATTAAGTACGGCAAGGGTACCTGAAATTTTGATCACGTGTAGATTATATTTTAATTCAAACGTATATAAACTTACAAGTAATTCTGTAGAAAATGAGTTTTCTTGGGAATCACTTTGAAAAAAAAGTTGCTAGCTGGATCTAAAGTTTTTTTACTTTTATTTTATGAACTAGTACAAGTAATGAGATTTTTGAGAGAAATAAACAGTTGTTTAAAAAAACTTAATCCTGATAAAAATTAAAATTGTATTTAATTTAAATTGGCCTATCCATCTTGCCTGCACTACGGGGAACTTCTTGATCTACTCATTGAAACCCAAAATTTTTGTTTTACCTTCTCTTATTCGAATTCGGAAATATCATTTTCATAGAAATTTTTTTTCAGTCTGTCTCTGCGGATATCCGAGAAAATCAGAAAAAGAAGGGTCGTAGAAGTTCGTGTTAATGTTGAATTGTTAGTATTTCTATCGCAAATACTGATTGGATTTTAGAAATGTAACTTCGAGATAAAATAAACTGCAACGAATCGTTGCTAAACTTTATTCAAAGTCATTTGAAATATTAATATGTTTATTCCTTTATTATTAATCAGATATCACTTGCTATTTGCAGTTCATGTTGACTTTAATTCAAAATAGCTGATCTATTCTCATTTAATACTTGAGGAATAATCATTCTACATGAGATTTTTGACGTTTCGATTATTATTGTTAACCATTGCTGAAGACATGGAGGAATCGACTTAAAATCAAAAATAACGATCGATGCTTATCTAATACTAGAGGAATAACCTTATTCCATTCCATTTTTGATGTTTTGACTATTTATTTTATTTATTTATTTATTAAAACATTGTATCTATAGGGCCATCTGGCCCCTTTAATGTACAATTTTAGACCAAAATATTTACAAAAAAAAAAAATTAATTAAACAATACAAGAAAAAGCAAAAAATCAAAAAGAAGAAAAATACATACTTAATATATGAAACAAAAATAAAAAAGATACAAAATATATAGAATGAGAGGAGGAGAAAAAGAAAAAATAAATTACAATATATAGGATATAAAAAAAAAAAAATTACAATATGTATGATATAAAAACAAAAATTACAATAAACAGGATATAAAAACAAAACAAAAAAAAAAAAATAACAATATATAGGATATAAAAACAACAAAATAACAATATATAGGATATAAAAACAAACATATATATATATATTCGGCTAGGTGCCTCCGTAGCTCTGCTTCTTCAGGGCGAAGTGTACTGGTTGGTTGCTAGTTTAAACCTCGCTGAATGCATCGGAATTGCTAGGCTAAATGCCGGTGGAGTTCTGTCTCAAAACGATCAGGGCGCACTATCCTCCTCAATTCAACCGGCAACGCGTTCCACACTTTCGTCGCCGTCACTTTGAAAGAATCTGCTACCATCTTGCTCCTGTGGGGTGGACAGACCAGTGCACGCGCCCGCTCCGAGGGCCCACAGACTAGCGCACGACCGAGGTAGTCGGGCGCATGTCCCGAGAGGACCCCATGCACAAACTTCGCATATCTATACATACGATATGCACCAAGGCTCATCCCCACAATCCTGGCCGCGAACCTGGACACACTAGCTCTAGGCTCAAGATTGTATATGTACCTTGCACAGGCATTGAAGGCAACCGACAAACGTCGACTGCTTATACTGTCCAGGTTATAATGCACTGTATCACAATAAAGGAAGTGGGGAAGAACAACGGCTACAATTATCTTCCGCCGGATCTCGATTGGCGTGAATGCCGCCAGTCGACGCAGGGGAACCAGGGCCCCATACACTCTACGGCAGACCTGCGTCACGTGGTCGCCCCAGGTGAGCCGCCCGTTCAAATAGACTCCCAGATCTCTTACAGTGTCAGAATATGGGATGGCCGATCCACAAACCCTAATCTGAGGAGGTGTCATCGATCTTCTATTCGCAATCCACAGTGCTTGGGTCTTGAAGGGATTTAGCTGAAGGCCATTCAAACCTGTCCATCTCGCAATAGCCTCAATATCATTATTGATCTTATCTACTGTTTGATTTAAATCGCCCCTAGCAGCTCCCATGTAGATTTGTAGATCGTCTGCAAACAAGTGGTATTTGCAGTACGTCAAGACCTCGGGGAGATCATTAATAAAAAGAGCAAACAGAATCGGAGACAGCACCCCACCCTGTGGGACTCCCCTAGTCAACGCACGAAGTGAGGATGCCACACCGTCAACTTCAACCCACTGATGTCTACCGATCAAATAAGAATATATCAATCTGCATGCAGACCCCGAAAAACCCACCAGCCTGTGCAGCTTGGAAACCAGAATGGCATGGTCAACAGAACCAAATGCATTCTTAAAATCAAGTAGCACCAGAAAAGCCGTTCCACCATCCTCAACCAGAGACCGACAATCATCAGTCACTTTCAGTAGTGCCGTGGCACAACTATGGCGTGGCCTGAAGCCAGACTGGAGATCTACAAGAAGGCCCGAACTAGCCAAGTAGCACCTAATCTGGGACAACACAAGGTTTTCAAAGACTTTGGACAGCGCGGGTAGTACACTGATGGGCCTGAAATCAGAGGGATCACGGGGTGTACGTACCTTAGGAACCGGCGTCACTCTCGCACACTTCCACCCACCCGGGTAGGAAGAGGACGTGAGGAAGAAGTTGAACATATCAACAATAACAGGAAGAATTAAAGGCAATAGCAACCCAATAAAATCGCGAGGGATATCATCACACCCGACCGCCGTAGATTTTATCTTGTTAAATGCGCTTAAGACATCAGACCCAGTCACCACGTCGAAATAAAAACCATCTTGGCCCACAGACTCCAGGCAAGCAGGCAATCCAATGCTCGACGGATCATCCCCAGCAAAGTAGCGACCCAAAGTCTCAGGGTCAATCCCCGTACAGCGCGCGCCACCCTTCACTAAGCCATGCCTTCTAATATTACGCCATAATGTCTGAGGTGGAAGATCCGGATTCAAGTCCCTGGATATGACATGTCGCTTCTTACCTCTAATAAGTCCCTTAGTTTTGTTTCTGAGCATTCGAAATCTCTCAAAGTCGAGGCTACAGCCACTCGCCCTCCAGGCACGATAGGCACCATCCCTCAGCCTGATGTAGGACGCGATTTCGTAATCAAACCACGAGCACCCAGAACTACGGACTTTGCGCCAAACAACAGGCGCAAACTCATTCAGAAGCACAAGAAGCAAACTATTAAACTCATCCAGCATAGGATCAGCATTCACATGGTAAGAAACGTGATGCCACGGAAGCTCAGACGCCCTGATCAGAAGTGGCTCCACAGGGATTGCACCAACCTTACGACCCGGAACCCAGCTGGATCCACGCTCAGGTCGGGGGAGACCATAGCTGCACACCAACATCATATGTGCTGAGACGCAAGGAACCTCAACAAGGTCGTACGCCAACACCCTGGCAGAGTCTCGGACAAGACACAGATCGAGCAATGACGGACGTCCATGAGCCGGGTAATGTGTCGGGCCAGAATCGAGAATAGTGAGTTCGAGGGAGCTACAAAGGGTTCTGACATTATTACCAGAGCTGGATAAAAGATCACAGTTAAAGTCCCCCAGAACCATTACGTGATTAGAGGGAGGTATGCAACCAGCCAAAACTTCCTCCAGATCTAAGACATCAGAGAAAGGAGCAGGGGGGCGGTAAATTACACCCATAACAATGGATGAGCTCCCAAACTTGAGATCAATAATTAGATGTTCGATGACTGTATCGGAGGAAAGTGAGAGGACCCTATATTTCAAGTCAGATTTAAGATAGAACCCCACACCTCCACCCCTACCACGCCCCCTGTCATTCCGTATCAACACATAACCCGGCACTGCCACCAACAAATCAGGAATGTCATCCCGGAGCCACGTCTCAGAAACAGCCATGACATGAAAAGAACTATCGTACAGATAATATCTGATATCATCAATGCTTGAAGGCAGGCTCTGAGCGTTTAAATGACACACTTTAAGGGAATCAACCCCATCCGAAAGCAGGGACCGGGAGCCTAGGACAGTAGATGGGGATGAACCAGTACTAGCCATAAGCGGTAGCATTCATCCTGGCCATGATACGTCCTCTCCGAACAGGACATCTCCGCCCATCAAAAGCAGAATGATCAACGTCTGTTAATCCAGCACTAACACAGTTGAAGCACTTTAGTAGCGACTTATCCCTATTAATGGCAACCTCTACTGAAAACGTGGAAGAATCGACTTAAAAATCAAAAAGACTAAATTCTTTTTTGGTAAACAGCTCAAGTTTAAGCTAATGAGCTGAAATTTAGTATACATACAATAGGGTGGCACAAAAAAACGAATATTTTTATTTTTGATCTCGCATAAAAATATGTTAATGTCAAATGCTCACTAAAAATCAGCTCGATTAAAAAATTTTAAGAGGTCACTCAAGATTTTGAAAAATTTTCAAAATCTTAGAAATTTGAATTTTTTTTTCTCGTCATGTTCTTATTGCCTACGTTGACAATTATAAATATTCTGAAAATTTCAAGTTGATATGTAAATTTATAGAGGTCACTTAATTTTCAAGTTAGTGTAGGTATTTTAGACGTTTTCGAGTGACCTGTAAATATAAATATTAAATTAGTAGAGTAGCAGAATTTTTATAAATCGAATGAGACAATAAAAGAGTGTGTCTTCAGCTGGAAACTACATTTTTAATTTATTTATAACGAAGTTATAGTTTCGAGGGCTTTGCCCTCTTCATCAGTCTATTACAATTGATTCACAGGAATTGATGTGTAAAGAGAGCAAAGCCCTCAAAACTATAGTCTCGATATAAATTAATTAAAAATTTATTTTTCCAGAAGAAGACAAATTCTGCTACTTTCGACAAAAAGAAACTCTCAATTTAATAATTATATTTACAGGTCACTAAACACAAAACATCTAAAGTACCTACACTACTTTGAAAATTAAGTGACCTCTATAAATTGACATATTAACTTGAAATTTTCAGAATATTTATCATTTTCAACGTAGGCAATAAGAACATGACGAGAAAAAGAATTCAATTTTCTACCATTTTGGAAACTTTTAAAAATTTTATGTGACCTCTTAAAATTTTTCGAGCTGATTTTTGGTGAGCATTTTAAAAACATGTTCAATTAACATATTTAGTTTTTTAACCTTAAGTTTTACCTGTGTTCCAAGTTTCAGCTTTCTAGCTCGAACCATTCGCAAATGAAAATTGGAAAATTATCAAAATTTGCAGAAAGTTTACTTTTTCCTCCAATATATTATCTATATTTAATTATTCGAAGTGGTAGTTAAATCGATTTATCACGCAACATATAGAAAATAATAATTGACACCCTTCAATTATAAGATATATCTAAATAGAAAAGTGACATATTCCTTCAAAATGAGAGAAAGAGAGTAGAGTATATTTTTAAATTAAATAGAGATAGAGATATAATTAATTAATAGAGAGAGAGAGAGACAGTACTATTATTTATAAATCTCGAATGGTAATGGAACATGCAATTCATTCTCCATGTTCTATTAAGTCAGAAACAGATGACTACTATTACATTAAGCAATTACTAATTAAGTAAATTAAATTCGGAAAGTAGTCTTGTTCTTGCGTTATAGGGGCCCATATACTTGAAAAGATATTATTACTGTTTGATGGTTTCCCAAAGACAAATATTTATTTGTGGTTAAAGGGCAAAGAAATACTAGAGAGATATTATATAGTATTTATATAACATTTACAACAAATATTACTTATTTGTGATATATATTAAACTAATTAATTCATTTAAATTACGTTGCCATATTGATATAGAAAATAAACAAACATGTTATTCGTTCTAACTAATAATTTATTTTATTTATTTATTTTTAAAGAGGAAAAAAAATATTGGGCTTGGGAGCAAAAGCGCATTTGGCCAGCGAGCGAAAAACAATTAATATAGCTTCTCTCAATTAAGTCAATAACAAATAATTAAATCAATGCTTTTTCAGCTTTTTTTCAATTAAACTGTCTGAGTGCCAAAATCAACAATAAAATAAACCACAACACTTAAACATACTAAATAAAAATAAGCAATACCATATAGACATATAAACATATACAACTATATAATTGATTTTTATTTTGCAGCGCCCCCTAAATTTTTAGCTTATGGTTTAAAAAAATATCAGAACAAAAACAGGTCTTATTAATATTCATATTAAAGAGTGCCCTAAAGACGATACATTTCCCATTTAAATAACATGGGATTTTGCAACTTTTTTCTTTTGAACAAGTGAACATATAGGTACGGCAACGAGAAATACATATTAAATTAGGTTGGAGTTGGTGGTGTTTCACAAGGAGAAAAAATTAAAATACAAAGATTTTTTTATAGTTTACTCTATATATTTCGAGCTCTTAACTCATCGTCAGGAGAACATTGACTAAAGATAACATGATATTTTGAACAGAATTTATTTTAATTTTAATATGATGGACAGTTATTTATGACATAGTGTAAATATGAAAGAATTATACCCCCTCCCTTTACATTTTATTCCAAAAAGTAGGAAATTGGATTTATTGGAGTCAGCTGAAATTAAAAAGGCCATACACCTTAATCAAAACATCTTGAACAATCAAACAGACATCAAAACTTCACCAATAATTGACATCTTAATCAATGATATTTAATTTGAATTGGAGTGCGATGAGGGTGTGTGGTGGGTTTATTTTTAATTTTATTTATTTTTTTAAATAGAAAATGAGAGATTAAATTTTCGCTATGCACCCTCATTGCATTCTATAGTTTATTGCCTTTCTTTATTACACATACATAATTTTCGGCAACTTTCAAATATAAATATCTTTTCTTTGTCCCAGCCCTTTGTCCCTACATCTGGTCAGTCGGCTTTCTAAAGCCATTCCATCCATCCTTCTGATAATTCTTTCATATTTACACTATGTCATAAATAACTGTCCATCATATTAAAATTAAAATAAATTCTGTTCAAAATATCATGTTATCTTTAGTCAATGTTCTCCTGACGATGAGTTAAGAGCTCGAAATATATAGAGTAAACTAAAAAAATCTTTGTATTTTAATTTTTCTCCTTGTGAAACACCACCAACTCCAACCTAATTTAATTTTAACAATGTTTCACTATAAACCAACACCGCGTTCCCTAAATTTTAGAAATACATATTCTTGTAGGAAATTGAACGCTCTATAAGAAAGGTCTCTTATGATTTTTTGATAAATTCACTTCTTCAAGAATCTAGAAATCTACTATAAGTTCAACTAACTTCGAATAACTCTTGAAAAAGTGAATTTATCAAAAAATCATAAGAGACCTTTCTTGTAGAGCGTTCAATTTCCTGATTTTTCGCTGCTGTATGTTCACTTGGTCAAAAGAAGTTACAATATACCCAGCGGTATATTGTATAATGCAATTGCAAAAAGAGACGAATTGGAGAATAAGGGTAAAAATAATATTTTATTCATTTTTAGTTTTTATATAAAATTTTTATTTAAATATAATTTATTAAAAAAATAACTTAATAATAATTTCTTTTCAAATAGATTAGTCTAAATATAAATTATTTAGCAAATTTTAATAGTAAAAATAAATTAAAATTTGAATTTACATAGAAATTGAGTATAATGCGTTACTTTGGGTGAACCTTTAAGAATTGTTTAATAATATCTCTGTTTCAGTGGAAAAATAAATAATAATATAAAATTTTACTTAAAAAAATCATTACTTGAAACTAACACGGAACGAACAAGAACAGGAGGAATTGGAGAAATAGAATCACAAAAGGGAATAGAAGAAGAAATAGGAAGAGAGAGTCTGAACAAGACGACGGGAGATCACTCATAATATAGGAAAAGAACGTAACACATCCTATGCAAACTTTCTTTCTATAGTTAACATTCGAAGCAAGAGATTCTGTCTACAGACTTCACTCTCCACACATCATTCTAGAGAGATCATTCTAGACAGAGCTTCCACCTTCCAAACTAATCCACTCCATTTTTCTCAATCTATCCATCCTTCTACTTCGCACATACTTCTCTCACAATATTTCCTATATTCCACTCGATATATAAATATATCGGAATTGGAGTCCATTAATCACCGGCTATTTCTACGAGACACCTAGAATTCCTTCTTTCAAAGCGCACCTGCATATCAAATAATCGGTGCCGAAGCTATAATTCGATCTCAAAGAAGACGGCAGGAAGATAGGACCATTCCAAGAAGAGGGAATTATTACCAAAAGAGGAAATTACTACAGTGAGAAGATCAAGAAGCGATTCTAACGGCTCAGCCCACCAAAGGAGTGTAACAAATCTTACATTAATAATCCAATTTCTATAATAACCCATTCTAGTTCTGTTAAATTCAAGAAATGATAAAAATAAATTCACATTTTTAAATATTAAATAACTCTAATAAAAAATCTTTATTATCATTGAAAACCTCACATCCCTCCTTTTAATATTATTTTATTTTGTTTTTTTATTATTCTTAATCAATTTTTTTATTAATTTTCACACTAAAATCAGTAACGTAAATTCACAGTAAAATTCAATCAATTTCAGAAAGAAAGCACTAAGAGAGAAAACCCTGAGAAACACCCACCTCTATTTTCAATCACAAACCAACATCCAAAAACTTCATTATAACCACTGCATTGTGTAGGTGCGTGGGATATCCAAACTACATTATAACCACTGCAAAGTAAATGTAAAAAGTTGCAAAATCCCATGTTATGCTATTTAAATGGGAAATGTATCGTCTTTAGGGCACGATTTAATAAGAATATTAAGAGCTATTTTTGGTCTGATATTTTTTTTAGACCATAAGCTAAAAATTTTGGGGACGCTGCAAAAATAAAATCAACTTGGTAAATAACGGACACCCTAATATGTAGGTACGTTAGTTGGCAAAGAGATATTTCCCTTTAGCTGTGTGTAGAATCGATCAATTTTTGTCTTTTGGATGTTGCATCCTAATAGTTCATGATTAATGTCCCCCAGAGACACTAAATCACACGAACAAAATGGGTCTTCTCGTTGCCATATTCTGTGTAAATACTCATGTGGAAAGCATGGCCGAGTCTTAATCTGCTAAGATAAAGATGAAATTTTTCAAACCAAGGTCTAATAGGGATCTTTGGAGAAATTTTGAAAAAGTGTCTCCCTTTTCTTGACTAGATATATTCCAAGCATAACTTTTAAGGAGTTAGATGTTGGTTCTAGGTGAAACATTTTAATATAATATTAAAAAAGAGCAAGATGCGAGGTAGGTTTCACAAAAAAAAAAAAAAAAAAAACCCCACCTCGTATCTTGCTCAAGTTTTATTATTGTATTCCAAGCACTTTGCTAAATAATTTATTTATAATAATATTGAATATTAAAAAGTTAGATCAATTTGTATTTTATAGAGTAGTGGCAAGAGTGTGTTAACAAAATATACTAATTATAATAAAAATTTAAATACTGAATTGATAATTTTAAGAACCTTATTTAAGCTCATCTAATAATTTGTGGATACAAAAATACTTTTTTCTAGGGGGCAAGTAGAAAGAGAAAATTAAAATCAATAAAATGAATAAAAAAGTAAAACATTGAAAAAGCGGTAAAAAGTAAAGTATATACTGAATATATTTGAATTTAATATCAAACCTATAAAATGTTTTTAAATCATTTATATAATATACTAGCCATCATAATATAAAAAGTCGGAGTAAAAACATGAATTACTATTTTACTTAGTACGCAGCCGAGGTCGCCAATATATTTATTGAATCCATTCAAATTTTATTATATTTTTATGATTGTGTTTACAAATGCATGAAACGTAGAGAAAAATAATTTGTAATAATCTTTTCTCTCTGTCTGTCTTTGTGTATCGATTCCGAATATCCACGAAAACTAAAGAATGAAAGTTCGTTCTGCTGCCAAAATATTTGAATATCCGATGGGTTTAGACTTCAAAACTTTCGGTTCAAAAACGCAGAAAATATATTTTTTTGAATGATTTTAAAATTTTATTCAAAGAATAGAAACCGCTATTACTTTTGATAATGGAAGATATTTTTTTTATGTTACAAGTTTTCGGCACAGAGAAGTCGAACCTAAGTGCCAAGCCTGCTTTGCGGGAGACAAATTCTCATGAGTTTGTTTAAAATTGAGAATAATTCTATCCATTTCCAACACTGTTAAAAATTTCTTATTTAATTTTACTATAAAAAAATGGCAAGTTCGGCCTCAAAACTTTTGAGTAATATTACTAAAATCAGTACATTATCAGTACATATTGTAATCTTACAACAATGTGATTTTACTAATATAGTATAGTATTTTTTTCCATACGCAATCTTGTAAATTATTCATCTATTTGTAGTGTATGTAAACATGTAAATTGTAAATTTTTTCTAACAGAGTAAAAATTAAAATTGTTTAATTACTTATTACTAGTGTATATATTTCGAATTTTGTTTCTTCTAAGTAATTTAAAAATTGATCAAATTAAACCCTTGTTGTTAATAAAACCTGATTTTTCTTGGCTTGGCTAGTTTTCTCGTAATTCCCAGATAGCACACAT